>VCII01000175.1:600000-903796 GCA_006030095.1 Triplophysa siluroides
GGTGAGTAAATGATGACAGGAAATTTAATTTTGGGGTGAACTAGCCTTTTCATTTTGTATTTAGCCATACACATACAGGCTATTCAAGATTTTTTTTTTTTATAATATATATATGTACATTATTTCAATTATTGGTAAATATAAATACATACATGTACATATTATGTCTATTATGTGTATGTCTATGTGTTAAATTAATAAGCAAATTTCACTGAAACATAAACATTATTACGTAAACACAAACCTTTATTCTGGACGTGGTTAAGCAAGATTAATTGTTTGTGCTGAAATAAACATAAATAAATCAAAACTGAGACTAGAGATATTTTAATGTACAGGTCTGTGAGTTCTGTGAAGATCTCTGAGTGTCGACAGAAACCTATAGACACACAAAGGTCACCTAGATCCTCCTCAGCCCTCCTGAGATATCTAACACCACCCGCCTTTGATGCGAAGCATTTAGCAGTTATGGAAAGACAACAGGACTTCAAGTGGATAAAGGAAACCATCTCACAGCCAAACACAAAACAACTACACACCGAGCTTTTCAGGAAAATAAATACAGCCTATTATGGGATTATTAATGATTTGGCTTGAGGGGGGAAATTGCCATTTTAGCTGATGCAAACATGTTTCATTAATAGAGAGCAAGAGTAATGAGACATCTAGACACAGACATCTAACACTTATATAAACACGCATGCTCGCAACATCTAGATCTAATGTAAAGAAATCCGTTCATGACACAGCGCAGGAGATCAACATTACACAAATAAACTAACCTGAAGACGCCATCAAAACTGTTTGCGGTGCTTTTAACTTGCATAATATTTGTGAAACCGAAAATATTCTGTGAAAAAAGGTGTAGGATGAGAATGCATCCATCTGGATTGTGAAAACTAGGCTATGATATAACTGGTTAATATTACTTTTCCCCACCCATGCAGTCAGCAAAAAGAAGCATTTATAAGGAAAGAAAGTTATTGCATTTTGATCGTACGGCTTCAGAAAACGTATATAGCACACCAGTTGTACAGTATGGACTATTTTTCATTGGACCTCGGCCAGTCCCCATTCACTTTCCAAGTACGGAGACAAGCACCTTTGACACTGTGCATGTTCTTTTTCTTTTTTTAATGTGCAAATCCCATCTCAAATTATGTACAATCTAGTTTGTTTAGATGGCCTGACATACCAAATTTGGTTCAACGAACAGCTAAACGAAACACTTTCCCTTTAAGCGGCATTTTTGAACACCTCCCTCTTCATTTTAAAGGCACAGTTCACCCACAAATGAAATTCTGTCATAATTTTCTCACCTTCGTGTTGTTCCAAATCCGTATAAATGTCTGTGTTCTGATGAACACAGAGAAAGATATTTGGAAGAATGCTTATAACCAGACAGATCTTTACCCCCATTGACTCCCATCGTAGGAAAAAATACAATGGAAGTCAAAATTGCCCCAGAACCGTCTGCATTCTTCAAAATATCTTCTTTTGGGATCAACAGAACAAAAAAAAACGATAACGTAGTTTTTTCCTGCTACGGGAGTCAATGGGGGGCAAAATCTGTTTGGTTATAAGCATTCTTCCAAATATATTTCTCTGTGTTCATCAGAACAACTCGGAGGTGAATGAATGATGACAGAATTTTTGTGTGAAGCATCACTTTAACACTCATGCCTGTAAACATTTGATTTGATCTTCTATCAAAACTTCACGTAGCTTTCATACCTCGGCCATATTTTCACCCAACGTGTCGAGCTCAGATAGATGATCTGCGCTGTGTATTTGGAAGTACATTAGACTGATAATACACTTGTAGCCAATCACAGGGTTTAATATATGAGCAGCAGCATTTTCATTGGCAGCTCTTTGTGGAGCATAATGAAGAGAGTGTACGCTGATGAATGCACTGGTCCGGGGCTAAACGTCACTTCTTTCATTAAGGAGACCTCCACCTCGCCCTGCTGTATTGAACCGTGGCTCCTGCCATTAGACTGATGCGTCCCGCGGACAATCACAGGTGAGATGTAAAAGGCACAAACATGCTGTGGGCTGTTAAATGGATAAAGGACAACAACAGAGAAATAGAGGCCGTACGCGTCTGGAAAAAGCTGGTAAATTAAATGAAGTGTAAATAAATACATATGCGATAGAGGTGCCTGTTTGTGCAAGAGTTGCGTAGTTGCCAGGGGATCGCTAGGTGGTTGCCAGGGTGTTGTGGGAGGTTGCCAACTGGTTACCTACACCAAAAAAGACCACTTCTCTATTTCCCCAGCTGAAGTGTTGTTTGTGCGTTCAAATCAAAACGTGTTCAAATTTAAGTGCAATGAATTGACATTCTTGACCATTTCATTTCAGCAAACAGGAAGTGTTCAGATTGTGTCATAATAATCAAATGATACTGCGTACACCACCTGAGTAAAGAATCTATCGGACAGGCCGTATAACCGTGTGTACAAGAGAGAGAGAGAGAGAGAGAGCGCCCAGAGCCGATGGGTATTACGCAGATGAAGTCATACAGGAAATCAATGTAGTATTGAGAGCAGAAAAATGCAGCGCCTGAGGACAGGCATATGCAGCATTATAAATGAACGCGAGCGTACAGACAGTTTATAATGAGGGGTCAGGCAGAGACGGGCAAATACTACTGTGATTTTACTTTACACAGCCTAGGGACAGAAACTGGGATCAGGAGATGGGAGAGTCGGGCACTTGTGTCACACATACAGTATTGTGTACATTGCAGCAAGGCAATTTGCATAATTTATGGTTTTATTTATGATGTAGACCCAGGCTTTACAACCGACAGACTACAAACAGATGCAGAAAGCAAAGGATTTGGGTTTCTCGCTCTTTAACATTAGTCAAGTCATCTGACAACTTAACAACTGGCCAATTCCATGCAAATGTCCACCTTAAGATGAAAAAGTCAAGTTTGTCCCCAAAGGTTTTCACCATACCGATAGGGTCAGATGTCAATGTTTGGTGGTTTAAATACCCACGTGAAATCTCTCATAAAGTTTTTGAAGCATAGTTTTCCACAGTAAAGTAGGTAAATCGTCAACACCATAACTGTCCACATTACTCATAAATGGGCATGTGAAGACTCAAATATAATAAGTGTATGTTCTATGTAGAGTCATCCCTTCTTCATTTCTTGGGTATTATTGCTTCTGGTTTGTACATTTTAATTCACAGAAATCCTACCAAGTATGTTGTCTCTCAAAAAAGTGTGTCCGTTTTCGTCACCTCCACAACGCAATAATTTCGCTCTTTTTTAAAATAGAAAGCTTGTGTATATTTTTTTCTGACGTCTAGACTCAGGGGTTTAGTAACAGATGATTCGATATATCGGTAATAAATACATTCTCTGAGAATTTATCTTTCAAGTTTTGACCAAATATGTCACATCCATAACACTCCAATTACCCATTTGTTTGACTTATTTGACTGTGTTAATGCCAATAAAATTGTTCATTCATGCTAATGTATGGTGCATTAACAAACAAATTCAAGTTATGTTTAAAACTAAGAAAAATTGTTGACATTTACATTAACTACAAATAATAAATGATGTACGTTGAGGTTAACCAATGTAGGTAACTAAAGTTAAATGAAGCCTTTCCGTTGTGTTAGACATTTCATCTGAAGGTAGCGTTTTATTTCATTATTTAAAAAAAAAAGTGTTACCCAGAATGTACATTTGGGTTATCTGGGAATCAAGTTGGGAGGTTCCAGGGTCACTAACGGTTGAAAACCTCTTTTATAAGCAACACAAACGGATTGAAACTTGCATCTCCCACATCAGCACTGTAAACCAATGTGTCCGTAGCATTTGAGCTAAACGTTAAGCTGCGGTTCCCTCAACCCACATAACTTCATAAGTACCTTTAAATCCCAACAGCAGCAGATCTATTGGCTGTAATGCCCGCACACACTGTGTGAGTGATAGTGCCTCCGAGTGTCTTCCGAGAGATTTTAAGCATGCCTTGATGCTGTTTAGCATCTCTCGCTCTGTTAATTGTTCACACTTGGCTGTGTAATTACGCTCTATTTTAAGAGTGATAAAGCAAGAAGGAAGTCTTTAATTATTCATTGTTCTCTCGCAGCGGCTGAACTACCCGAAATAGACCCAATCGCACCTCTGTACCGCCACCACCAGCGTGACACAAATGGCACCAACGCCCCTCGCAGGGCACTCTGAAGGGCACACAGACGGTTTGGCGTCAAACACAGATCGCACACGACATACAAACAGATCCGGATCTTTGCACGTTTCTCTGGCCATTGAACATTCCCATCACACAACGGGACGGATCATGCCGACAGCTCCAATTCCCCAGGAGCATCGACGTCGCTACCACAACGCCGCACGACAACCTACGGTTCCAACGGGTTTTACATAATCCAGTCGGAACGTCCCGGCATCCGGCGGCTCATTCAAAACACCTAAAGTGGGATCAGGAGAAGTGAATAACCGCTGCAAATTTACTCCACGACAGCGAGATGCTCAGCCACTTAGCCTTTGAGTCAAGCGGAAAACCTCGCCGCCTTTTTGCACACGCCAGCACTTTACTTTTCCGCCTTTTGTTCAAGGGTAATGGCACGACACAAACGCCGAGGAAAAACAAGCGCGGGTTTCGAACGAAAGAAAGAAAACACTCGTCTCCCTCTGAAGTTAATTGCTTCTCATTGGCCTCGCGTGGAGTGCGTGACGTTGAAAAGCCAAGGAGGCAGGGAGCTTACGTTTTGGTCTGGCTCGTCCTTTGTTCGGTTAATGGCTAAATATTTAATGTTCAGGGGCTCTAAAGATTAAAGGTAACATGTTGTCAGTATCATTGGTGGAACTTCAAAGAGTCTAAATTATGCATTTCCTGTAGCGGTGGAGGAAGAAATCAAAGGCGGTAATGAAGATTAAAGTTTGGAGGGCCACGTGCGCGGGCGCGCCAAAGGAACGGGGAGTGAAGTGTCTTGGTGTGGAAAGGTTAATCTATTTTCAGGGTGCTTTATCTTATTAGAGCGTCATTGTTTTAATTCAATCTGTTCCGCCATTCGTATATGGACCAGGAGTTATGGAGACGAGGTTTACAAAGCAGGAAGTCAGAGGGCCATGAAATCACAGGAGCAATTAAAAGAACAACATGACTTTCACGAGCGATCCCGCGACGGACTGCCTGTGAATGTCAAGCTCCTAACAGTAGTTTTAATTAAAGCTGAATTGGGTCGGGTTTAATTGTACCTTAGTGTCAGGACCACTAAACTCGGAGCGAGTGGGAAGGATCGATGGCTAACCACGTCTTTGAAGGCCTCAAAGGATCGGTGAATCACGCCTTTAACTGAGCGCATTTAACATCCGCCTGCTAGGATTTGGCTGCCGTTTTCAAGATGAGATTGATCTGAAGGTCAACACTTGATAGACGCGGTCGGTAACAGAAGATCATCTGGTCAAATGTGTTTATTTCCAAATCAAGCGTCCATGAGTGCTTTCCATGTCCTACTGTCCTCTCTCTATATCTGTAAGTGCTCCTCAATCACACCCAAACACGTCGCACTGATTTGCATTCAGCATTGTGTTTTGTCACGAGCCACGATCGCCATGACTACCCCTTATTGGTGTCTATCCGTGATCCATAAAAAAGTCACCACCATTAGCTCGGTGTCAAGTGGCCCTAATAGTCCGATTTCATTAGAGTCAATGGTAGTGAGCGGAGCCATTTGGAAAAGTCAGACAGCCACCAAGGCTCCATACAGGCTGGAATTGCGTCGCAAATGGTTCCACTCGCAGGACATTATAGTCGGTATGGCCGATTTGACCTAACGTGAAATTCACGCCTATACACTCGACAACCTATATCACAATCTGTGAATCCTGGAGTCTCGTTCTGATGATGTCAACCCTCAGCGGAATACTGTCCTGTAGGTTTATGAGGTCATCTTCGGGTAGAGCACGAAACAGCCATGCAAACAGCAGACGTTATGGCAAAAAAGCTCATTTTATTATTTGAACTGCTAAAGGACCACAATTAGAAAGAAAACGTTCAAAAAGACGTTTCTCAGATTAAAAGGAGTGCGGAAAAGTGAAACTAAAACAATCCTCTCGCCGTGATCGCTCAACCACAATTGGAATTAATCGAAGAAATGCGTCATATTCAAAATATTCACCTCTTGTTTTTCACACTCCGCCGTAAATATTGACGAAACCCTGTTTGTTGTTTATCTGTTGTTCATCCTATTGATCATAATGTGTTTGAATGTCGATGAGCTGTGTGCGAGTGTGTTAACGCCTTTGTGTCGGGCTTCAATGTATCGACGGCCTTTGTGCGGACAAAAGCACACAACATCATCTGCTAGTTAAACATGTTTGCATCCAAACATCCATGTGGGTTTTGTTCTTTCCGGTGACTTCTGCAGGACGGACGGACAGAGTTACGGCTGGATGACTAGAAAAACAGACTCCCATTCTGCGAGAGAGCGGAGGAGAATAAAGATGTTAAAGTGTGCGGTGGAGTGCTTTAAAAGGGCCAATATGTCCCCCTGTAGAGGCCTCCCCCTCCACCACCTGCCTTTAAATCTAACTCAGTACAGATTATTTCTATGCAAATGCTCGCAGGCGCTGAATTAAATCCAAAACACAGTTTGTAAAAATCGATTCCACCGCAACCTACACAAGTCTGCAGCCAGGCGACATGCCATGGCCATAAATATTCATCTTTTATTTACTGTGCGCTGAATGAAGCAATGGATTTGGCAAAACAGGGATAAGGAGGGAGTGTGTGCGTGTGAGAGAGAGAGAGAGAGAGAGAGAGAGAGAGAGAGAGAGAGATGTGGAGGTCATGAGATTATTGGAGACTCTTCAAGTCTTGTCAAGAGTACAAGATCACTACAAAAGATCCATCTATACATCTTGAGTGAAATTACGAAGAGTTTGGTTCCAAAAAGACATTTTTATTTTTAAAATCACGTTTTTTTATGGTGCATTCCAATTAATATCAATCAAACTGCAGTTGGTTTGTTTTGATTTAAGCCATAATAACTGAAAAAATACAGCTAAAAACACAAAACATGATAAACATAATAAAAACATGAATTATCTCATTTTGAAACCAAACTTTTCAAATACATTTCATCTTTATTTTCACATTAAATCAAAACGTTTAAAACATTTAATTTGGGTAATATGTGTGTATTTTACTAGTTTTATTAGAATATATGTTATAATATATTTTATCTATTTGTTTTATTTACATAAATTGAATGAGCCGTCAAAGCCTCAATAAAAAAATATATAATTTCTTACATGTTTGAGAATGAAAAATGACCTAGACATGTTCTTGACAGATGTATAGATTAACCCTTTTTTAATATGTTTATATTTTTTATGTATATTTTTATCTAAAAAATAAGTATGACCTAATAGGCTTTTTCATTTCATCTTACCCTTTTTAATTCTGCCTAGTGATCGAGTTGCTAACTTAGTTTGTTGCATTTAAGTAATGTTAACATGTATATTGTCATGACTTATTGACCACATCACTTTTTAGAGTGTTTTTTTTCTTCCATAGTTCTCCTTCTTATCCTATTATTTACTTTGAGTCTCACGCCTGTGTTGTTTAACACTCGAGACATACATAAACCATACAGAAAAACATCATTACCACCCAATAAATCACTTGCACCCCGCAGTTCTCTGGTGAGGCAGACATGCTCCCTTCTTTATGACGGCTTAAAAGACTGAGCATGTTAGACATTAAATGTATTTAAATATTCAGTGTGATTAGACAGATGATTAAATTATTTGAGAGATGAGCTCGCGCGTGCAGCAGAAATGTGAACAGTCCGCAGCTGTTTAAAAATGCATCAAACATGATCTTAAATTAACAAAACTGTCAAAGCACTCGCTTTTTTATGGAGAGTAGAAGCATTGGCAGAAATGTGTGTACGAGAGAGTAAGGCTTAAAGATATGAAGGAACGGATGTTTGTTCTCCATCGCTAATAAAGCAAAAACACATGAACATAACATGTTGCCATTCACATCAGTCCAAACACAAACAAACAAGCGAAACACAGAGCAAACAAACAAAGCTTTAATGCCTGTAATCGTTTAGTCTCGTGGCTGGTTTGTGAAAATATATAGAAAAAAAAAAGGAATAAATAATAACAGATTGCGTTTTTTTGTGCAGGTGCGTGTTAAGGAACTGAAAAGTGCAGATGTTGCGAATTAAGCAGTCGCTCAAAGGAAACACCTGCGCAAGCATCCGCACACTCAAATGTTGCATCATTTGTGTCCGCAACAAAGGTTGTTAAAGCGCTTCTTTAAATGCTAAAGCGTACACATGCGCTCACAATGACGACGCCACGCTCGAGTTGGCAAGCAGGTCAGGCGCTCAGGTGGAAAGATGAACGGGGGACGGCAGTCTGGAAAGTCGACAAATTGAAGAGCGCAAGGTGTGCGTGGGATAGAGAGGTGCGGCGTAAGACGCAAAATTTATGTCAAAACATCCCGTGGCTGGAGGACTGGGGCACCCAGATACCGGCCTTCACGCTTCGCCAAAAGATCCGTAAACAAGTAAATCGTAATAAGCAGACTGACTTAATATTAACTTCAATCAATTTCCGCATGAACATGACAATCTGCGCAATGTCAAGTATGTGGCAAAGGTAAATCGTTCGATGTCAAATACAAACACAACCTAGAGGACTTCAATTCCTTGTGGAATTTATGATAATAAATCATGTGAATGTATAATAAAACAATCCAAGTATATAAAGGGACCAGAAAAAAAATACATATTTGACACTTTATAGATCCACTTTAAAACCAGCTGGCTTAAAAACCTGGATTGTTTCTGTGCAGATGCATAGGTGCATGCTTTCCGCTGGCATCCACATTCTTTTTGAAGCCGCTGTGTATAAACTCTATTATCTACAGCATGACGTTTTGTTTTTAATGTATGTACTTGCTTCACAGATATAAAACATGATGCTTCCTTACCATCAATCTCTCCTTTAAGTTCCGCAAACGCGATAAATAAACCGACCCTGTGAAACAAAGAATTAAGTGAACAATTCAAGAATCTGTTTTCATAATCGTGATCCGGAGAAATTGAAAAGACAAGACTTCTATAGGCAGAGGAAACACGCGGCGCGTGGCGCGCTACACAATAGATGTTTGTCATTTGCATACGTATTGTATGAAAATCCAGAGGAAATAGAAATAAAGCCCATGGTGCTATAAAAAGGATTTGCTGGTGGTGGAGGGAAGCATTCTGGGTAAACGGCGAAGTCAACACGGTGTAGGTGACAGAAAAGTAACAGGGTATGACAATTGAAAATCTATTGTTTTGCTTGACACAAGCATCCCGACTCAAACTTCTTTTGAAGTTAAAAGCAGGATATTTTCCCAATTCGATAGTATACACACTCGCTGTCCATCCCGACATAAGACAACACCCCCTTTGCCTCATTTTCCTCTTCATATGAAGTAGCGGCATGTTTTTATTCATTTATCTTCCATCCTCTGCATGTATGCGTGTGGTCTGGGGTTCAAAGGTAATGACAGGTTTGACAGCTATACCTGTCAGTCTAAAGCGGGGCCAGATAACCTTCTGTCCTAACAGTGCACTTTCAATAGCCTTCTATTTTCCCCCCACTACACACACACACACACTCTCTCTGTGGATGAAAAAAAATCCTATCTTCCATTTATTCCTGTATAGCGCTTTGCCTGCACCTCAAACGCATGAATAGCAATTAAATTGATTCTTTTTACCCTTTCCCCGTTTTTTTCCCCGAGCCGAGTCTCAGCCTGTGCCGATTTGGAGCCCAATCTACCTTCGGTTTGTGTACGTCCTATCTCTGAGACGAGCCCTCAAAGAACGGCTAAAAGGATCTTTATCAGACAGTGAATTAACACTTAGTCTTCCATTCGGAAGGTGTTTCCAGCCAATCTAGAGAAACGCTGGGAAAGAGGCCCAGCAAAAGGGGACACCTTGAGAGAGGACCTTGCAGCTTAGCGCAGGAGAACCCTAGTGCTGATCCAGCACTCTTCAGAGAGAGAGAGAGAGATAACAATCACACATTGGCACGGGACTGAACAATTACCTGCTAAGTAAAGGTCATTTGCGTCAGTGTAGTAGCAATACTGCTGGTATTTACTGACATGCCACTTGATATCAGCAATAAAGACCATTAGGTATGTGTACACACACTAGTGCGTCACGCGGCAACGATCTCAAATTGAACATGGAGAAAACTAATAATATTACTAAAACAATACCACCTCAATATTATACAAATATTATCCTAAATAAATAAATCATATAGAAAATAAATAGAATTTAGACCCATTCCCATCAGGAGCGATAACTAAAATATTAAGATGAAGTTTTACAAATCTAAAGCACAACTATAACGATAATGTTGCAGAAGAAAAATTGAGTCAGATAATTGATTTTCAGCTCATGAATGATAAAACATGAACAGCCAATTGAAATCCATTCGAATTTAGAGGCCTTTCGCATTTAAAACGTGAATGCAAGTTTAGAATAAACAACAAAATCGTCCATTGAGTGTGCGCGCTAATATTGTTATCGTTCCTTATAGTTGTTTTTTTTTGCGTGTGTGACCGGCCTTATATTTGACATTATTTTATCACAAAAGACAACTTAATCAAAAACAGCACCCACTTTCTATCGGACGGTGTCCTATCATCTGTTAAAATGGTATTGGTGTCACAATTTGCACATTTTGGTGCGAAACAGTTAAGGTTTTGAGTTGAAAGACAAGCTGCAGCAAATAGAGAAAACAGAAAACGCAATTCTATTAACAAAAAGTGCAATACGCTCAAACTATGTGACATATTATGTGCAATGCAACACGCATGCTAAACTGTCAACATAAAGGCCACGGTTACACCTGAACTATCTACACAAGACAAACAACTGTAAAAACACATAGCTCCTCATCTCTAATTGCTTTACACTATATCCATTCCCAAATCCCCGAATTAGGGAACAGCGTGAACGCCGCATCACCCACGCACACACATCCACAATAACAAACAACATTCCTCCCCCGACCGCACGCTCCATTAATCTTCTTGTAGGTCCCATCCTCAGTGGGGTTAACCCGGGTGAGGGAGGGGCAACTGGGGCAGGAGCTAAGGCAAGACCCGGGTCTGATCCAGGCTTCCGGGAGCATTAGCCGTTGAGCTGAAGGAGAAGGGAAAGGCCCGGTGGGGGCCAGGGGAGATCAGAGCTCTGGGCTGGACAGACAGACCTGGGGGTCTAAATTAAGAACCGGGAGAGAAGCGCTTGATTTCGTGTACCTTCAATGACAATCCCGACAGGATGATGTAAGAGGGAGTAAACGCAAGCGGCTCACCTTTGAGTCTGCCCTGCAACTGGCGGACCACAGCGGAGGAGAGAAATAAAGACAAACGCTGTTTGAATTAACCCTCGCATGCTGCTTCAACTACTCTTCAAAGCCATGCGGTATGAATAGTGGGCACGGCACGCAAATGTTCTACGCGTATGCGATAACCAGGTGACCTTATAGTCGTCAAAATCTGCAGAAAAGAACAGAGGCGTACTAGCTCAAGAACTATTGGCCACAAAGGAAATGAGTCTTCTGATGCACAAAATAGAGCTGATGTGCGAGTGCCTGCACCAGGAGAATCCAATCGTTATCAATTCATTCATAAGTGACTTCGATGCAAAATGGTTATTATTAATTACCGTCCGCTCATGACAGACGGAAGGAGGCACAACCCAGAAAGAAGGCAGAATGACTTGGTGGGCCTGTTCCCGGTGCCAGCGGTGAAGTGGCTTCATATTTTAAATTGATTCCCACTTACCAGTAGAGACGCAGACATCCCAGTTGTCTTGTCCCATCTGGCACCATGGCGGAACGTCAAGGGGTAAGCAAGATTTGCGAGTCCTCGAGGGACAATCTCCCCGTTGAAGCACAACACATCGACTGTACACGCCTGCAGTTCGGGAACATGGGAGTGGGATGTGAACTACAGTAACCCCAAATTCAGTATTTGTGAAAAGTGCCTCCTAGTGTATAGAAACTCAAGATGTCATCAGCTTGTTTAGGTAGGGGGATATTTCGTGAGAAAAACAAAAACCTCTAAGGCCATCTAGGGATGGTTGAATCCGAAGAAACGTTGATCAAAGTGCTCGTGGAGGAATAGCTTTCACCATTCCAGAAACTTCAACCACAAGAACCACTACGTAAATCCTGCCGCCTTCACAGGAAGAAAAAAGACCGCCTCAAGATCCTCGCTGGAGTCGTTAGATACAGCCCTACTGTATCTAATGCCCTTGAAACTTACAATTCAATCTTGACCATGAAATAAGCATTGTAGTCATTAAATATTTGCATAGTTATCTCTAAAGCGCACTTAAATTTGTTCTAGATCATTAGACGATGTTACAGCACCTCGGAAGCAGGTATGAAGCCAGTTTTCTTGTGAGGTACCTTCATTAAAGAAAACCCGACTGGGTAGTGAGGCAGCGAGCCTGGTTTTGAGCACAGTCTGAAACACCATTCATTACAGTTAAAGAGTCGCTTAACAGTCCGGCATGTCCCAGACTTCATACTGACATACCTTTCCTGCAGACAGACACATTGGAGACATTCATTAGCCTAAACGATTCTTGCAGAACGTCAGTATGCAGAAAATCAAAAGGGAGGCCTTGGGGATCAAGATCACTTCTGCTTCTTCGTTGTGAAGGCTTGGCTGAGGAAACACAAACGGGCTTGACCGGGTGAACGGAAACGGTGTCTTTCAATCCCCACCTCCATTTCACCTTCCTAGGGCCCCAGCAGGTGAATAAAAATACCCGGAGAAAAGACCGCGATGGTAAAATGAGGCCACTGGAATAATGAGGTCAAGTGTGCAGGCGGGGTGGAGAAACCGAGAACACTTGTGACCCGTTCATGTTAATTAGGAGAAAATACAGAGGGATGTTCTCAGCTGCTGAACTCCAGCAAGTTGATTAGCTCTCACAGAAATGATTTAACAATTGTTCAACCTGCCTCTAGAGAGCTTAAAGCTCCATGGATCTACTCGGAACACCTTCACATTTGCATGGGATTGCCAACCACGGGTCTCAGACTTCTGGACTCCACTTTACACAACAGCAAACAGTACGATCCTAGAAATTGATCCAAAATTCATCTTAAGTGCCGTGCATGTCATCTCTCCAGTGTTGTGTCTACAGTCGTCTGTCTGAGCTTGTGTTCTCCGTCTTTTCTGCTCGGTGTACCATTCGGCTGCCCGGATGACCTCACTACCAGACGCGGAGAGAGAATGAGAGTGCATAAAAGGCAGAAGGATGAATGAACAAGAAAACGTCCCTCAGGTAGCTTTGTCTTTCACGCTCGGTTCTTTCATGCGATTCAGAACAATGGATATCTGTGTTTTTCCCTCTTCTTCAAAGACCCTCTCCACTCCCCCCCCAACCGCTCTCTCATTCATACTTCAGCTGTGTAGCTTGTTGCGAAAAGACCTTGATCTCGCTCTACCTTCCATCCTTTTAGAGGCCGTTTACCAGAGACCCTTTTCAACTAAAAACTGAAAACTTTTGGAACACTTGGAAAACGGGTCTCAAAGTGCATGTTTTTGAAAACGGCAGCATTATTGTTTCCATGTTAACTCTGAAGGCGTTTTGCAAAAACGATGAGGTCATACGCATGCGTATTACGCGTTCAGTGTGTAGGCATGCACGAGTATTCACCAAACAATAATGTCGGCCTCCATGCTGCATGTTTGTGCCACGTGACATACTTATTATCATTTCTCCAGCAAAACGTAGATTTACTGCACCACTACAACCAGCGGAGCCATAGTATTTATATGCACACTGCTGTAAACACACATACACGCCAACAAGTGTATTAAAAGCACTTTTAGATTAAAACTAGGGTATGGGTGGGGTTTCTTTACAGAGCAACGTCGCTATCCACTGGCCTGGCATGCAGAATACAGCGTTTTTACTCATTTTTTACGGATCCATGTAAACGCAGATCGTTTTGATAACGCTGTCGTGTGTACGTGAAACTTTTCAAAAACGCAAAGGAAAAACGTTTCCGTTTTTTATCGTGTAAACGTCCTCTTAGTTTTATAAAACGCATGTTGTCTTCTAGTTATAAAGCAGTTCGAAAAACTTTTTTAGAACACTGGAACTGTAAATATCAGCTAGGACGGACCTTTACCCTACAAAGAAATACTGTAAATAATTTGAATGTATATCAAACACAGTCCCAATATATCACGCACCCAAAAAGAAAAGTTGGGACATGACCAGCCCTTCCTGCTCGCAGCGAAAGAGAAAATAACAGGAGGGTCGAGTCCATTTAGAGCGGTAATCGAAGCAGAACAAAATATCATTTCTTGTCTTCCTCTTTCTATACGTCTCACTCTCTTCCTCTCTCGCACAAGCGCTGACATTGACTAGCAGGCTGCAGCCTCTTCCCAGCAGTAAATAATTGATGTTTGCGGGAGGCCGAGTCTATAGGTTGCCGGCACTGCAGTGAACCCCACAGAGCAAATGTGCAGTTTGGAAAGAGTGTTATGAAGTGCAGGAAAGAGCAGTCGAGACACCGAGACATGCGCGAGCGAGCGTGTGTACTGATCAAACCCAGCGCCCCACTGCGGCCGCCACACCGACAGCATCGGGCGCGGACGCTTTCCTTTCCGTTTCCACCTTACGCTGAACTCTTGAAGCACTTTTCAATTCTTTTTCTCTGTCTGCTACAGCCCCACAACCTATCGAGTCATTTTCTCTTGCTGTGGTATTACAGAAAAAAGCCTGTTTGTGGAGACGATGGTGTAATGCCAACATACAGCGTGCACTGTGTATTAAAGCCTCGTGATCTTACCACCTGGTACCCCCAATAAAGTATCAGAGATATAATGTCTTTTGTGAAAGTCAAACGTTCATCAGCCTTGGAGGCCAAAACGCCTCTTAAAGTGACCTAAATGGTTTAGATAAGGAAAACATGAGAGCAAAAATGTCCTTTGCTTCTAACATAAAAAACGTTATTGTTTTTTGTTCCTTCGTAATACAGCTGTTGGTTTGTTGTCTATGCAGGGTCTATAGTCGTCAGATTTTAAGTACAGTTTAATATTCCTGTAGCTCTTCTCAAAATAAAACAGATATATAATGATTTGCCCTGTAAGTTATTTTGAATAAGAGCATCTTCTAAATGCATTAAACTCCTGAAAGAGTCAGAAACGTCCACGGTTCATACATCTGCGCATGTCTCCATAGGTCACTTATTTCAAATGAATTCTAGCGGTGTTATGATGTGCATTATTTTATTAGAGCTTAAGGGCTCAAGTGTGTAGACAGACGCGCGCTCACAGACACACACGGCGCTCGGTGACCTCACTATACGCTCTATCCATATTGTACTTTAAATTGGCTGCTTGTTTTCGGAATTCATTTGATTGTCAGAAGACTTGAGGCTAACAGCTTATGTTTGAAGTTTATTATGCAGTTGAATACAGTGTCGCATTACCGCGCTTACACCGCCCAGTACTGCATAATGCATAGTGAAAATCCATCATCTGCTGATTAGACACACACAAACCAACCTTTACTTGCAAACCTACACGTGACATACAAATAACTGTATTATTTAAAGCTAATCAGAACACATTATTTTGCAGAATATTTTGCATTTTTAGAACGGTAATGAAACAAAAAAAATAATAATTTTCTGTACTGTATCCACCATCCGTCCATTTGAAACTGTGCATAGAAGGGCTCACAATCACTGACAATACAAACATGGCAAAATTTCCCAACGTTGTCACGTCTGTACCTGTTATAGGCTTTATAGCAGTTTTGGCCATTTATCAGCATACTGTAAAGCAGCTAAATTATTTTTAATAAACACATTTTTGTCAACAATAAACAATACATTTTAAGGAAATGTTCACCCAAAAATAGTTCTTATCCATCATTTTAACCTGTGATTCATACAAAACGTGGCACCTCTTTTGAGTGTAGTTTTCTCATCTGTACATGGTGAACATATTTATGGCAATTACAAATACGCATAAAATAATACGTGTTTCACAAATATATTGGTTGGTTTGAGAAGACATTTACTCATCCTCTGGGGTCGTATGGATTAGTTTTATGATGGATATATGCAGGGACACTATCTAATGACATTAACAAAATGAATATAATCTTTCAAAATAACTCAAATTGTGGCTGAAGAAAAAATGAAATACAACTACAATGGCGTGAGGGTGAGTAAATGATAGATGAAAATGATCCTGGCGGGAACTATTCCTTTAATGCAGAATGTTACAAAGCATTTTAGTACACAAACAGATGATATGATTAAAAAACACAGAATAAACAAAATAAAAACATTCAACTTCTTAAGGATGCAGTATTAAGAGCAATATTTTAACAGGAGAAACAGATCTGATAATCGCACCAAAGTACCAGCGACTTTTTTCCCCCAAAACTTCACGTCTCCCATGCGCCACACAGACACTTTTCTCTTTAGAGCGTGTTAGCGGGCAGAATAACCCGCACACACAGCTAAAGTGCACTTCCTCCCCTGCGCATATAATGTTTGAAGAATCAAATCCTCCTCATTATAGCATGTGTATGCGTCTAAGACCAGGGATATCCTCTCTCCCTAAACGCGCCGCGCCCCGCCAATCGCATTGACTGCGGCGCTCATGTCTTATGCATGAGACTATGTCTGCGGACAACTGCAGAACCGCACACACTTTCATATTCTAATGCAACGAGGGGAGGAGGGGGAGGCATTTCGTAAAGCCCTGGTATTACAGGACACTGGGCTCAACATGACCCTAAATGTAAACGCGCTGGTCCGTCGTCCAGCGGCGCATTAAAAAAACAACAAACATACAGAACAGCGGGCGTAAAAATGAATGAGAGAAACCTGGCAGGCTTTGCATGAGATAAAGTGTGCTGAGGACAGCAATAAAATAAAGCTATTGAGACTTTCAAAGCGCGCACGAGAGAGAGAGAGAGAGAGAGAGAGAAATTAAATGATTTTAGGAATTGATTTTGGAAATCAAATGTCTGGTCTATGTGATAGAATATGGCAACAGAACTGAAATCGGACAGAGGAAATAAATAAAATCATTATTTTACATACACACACATACAGATACGGCATATGTTCTCTTGACCAAGGAATGTTTGGTCACTCCATTCAAGCAGACACAAGCTGTACTTGCATGACCAGAAATAGCTGCCTGGGAGCATTAACCAATATAGCCGCGAGTGGACTTATTCGCTATAAAGGGACTCTGTAATGGCTTCAGTTACTACCCACAATGCTTTGGGGAGATGTGCAGAAATAAGAATGTTTAATAAACTCAAACAACCCTCCATTACATCCCAACCCAACCACCAGTGCTGAACAAAAAACAGCAAGCGTATGAGTGAGACTGATATTTGATATTGTAAGGTTTTAAGTACATAAAGTATTACATATTGACCTCATGCAAATCGCTCTAATGCAGCAGTGAGAAGACATCCCAAAGTCTTCTGACTTAAAGTGACAGTTCCTCCAAAAGCACTTACTCGTCCTCGTGTGATTCCAAACCTGCATGACAACATTGGACTCCACTGACTTCCATTATAAGAGCACAAAACCACCGAGACATTTCTCAAAATATGTTCTAATGTGTTCCTCAAAATAGTGTCATTCTCACAAAATTTGACTACTCACAAGTACCAACATGGAAACACAAGAATAGAAAAACACTAAGTGCTATTAGAAAACAGTGCGTAGTTTTCCTGAGCTGAGGTCTTTTTAAAAACAAGAACCTCAAGACGCAGTGGACTGCCACCTGCCTCCACTACTATGACATGTTCCATCCCTGTGGAAATATAAAGCTCGAGGGCCAGTCGTGAAAACCGGTTTTAAACCCTCCAACCTGCACAGCACAGAGAAGAAACAATATTCCAGAGCCTGAACAAAAAGTATTTCATCCCTGCTTTTGATCATTTTATTAATGCATCAGGCAATTGAAAAATTACACTCTTCACTACAGTTTATTCAGAAGCCAGAGGGGGAAAACCACTGAAGACGACAAAGAAGATTATAAACGAATAACAATGCCTCATTCGTCAAGCCGCTGGAGAAAGAAAAAAGAGAGAATATTTTGTTTGCATTTTATACACAAACGTAAAATTGAATCTTCCTTTTAATACTGGGATTATAGAAACATGGAGGAAACTTTGAATAAATATTCTAAATGGAAATGGGTTTTGCATTAGGCGTATTATGTATTAATACAAACGGGTTCTAGCTGCAAAACAACAATACAAATAAAGTATTTACATTACATTAACATGCCTATCTAAATCAAAACAACACGGTTAAATTGCTTTTCATTATTACGTTTAGTGTAGATAAGGTGATGGCAAATCGCCTCACGGGTTTATTTCCAAAATGAGATAACTAAATCAAAATCAAAAGTCATGTTTTACTGTGTTATTTAGCTGTATTTTAGGTATTAAGGCTTAAATCAAAACAAACCAATTGCAGTTTGATTGATATTAATTGGAATGCACAATAAAAAAAAACATGATTTTTGTCAATTTATCTCATATTGGAAATAAATCTCTTGACATATAGACTACTCTGAAATATTTAAACAAAGCAGTTTTCATTTATGTAATATATATATATATTTTTACATTTTGATTCGGAAATGTTCTGTTGTATTTTGTTCAAAATTCAGTCAAAATAAGTCCTTCTGGACCTGTGTTGGACCAGCCTTGTTTACATCTTCCAAAGTGGTCTATATATAATCACAAGTTGAACACATTTAGTTTTGTCTGCTGAAAATACTAAATATGACTGAAAATTTTACATATTTATGCTGTAACTTTAATAATAAACCGATACATTTACATAAAAATCTTGTTGTTAAAACCCATCTGACTGGTTTTTGGAGTGCTGAACTAAATTTCACCAACATAAAAAAGCATCATTATTGTTCTATCACATCAAACCAGCGATTTATCGACAGGTATGACAGTCTTTGGCAGATTTATATCCCAGAATAAATTCCAGCATCAAATATCCATTTAGCTCTCCTGAATACACCTTGTTTTCTGAAGCAGGCAGCAAAACAAAAGGCGGACAGAAAAACAGACAGGAAGACATCACTGAGCGCTTCATTTCCAACATCTTATGCTCAGTGGCACCTAACACACAGATACATTAATAAGGTATTATACACAATAACAGTTTTATGGATTTTAAACAGCTATCATTTACAAACATGTTGTGCGACCATCACATGGAAGGAGGATTTTATAACCCTCTAATGTAAATGTCTCTCCCTTTTACCTCATTCGTCTGAGCAGTGCTGAAACGCATCGGAGATGTTTTATTGATGGAGATGTAAGACAGGTCAAAAGAGGTATTAACCAAAACCAGAAACAAACATCTTTAAAGATCAATCAAATGTACAGATGTTTGTTATTGGAGACGATCAAACCTTTGATTTGAAGGTATGCACAAAGTTTTTCTTTTTTTATGCATTGTTTTTTTAATGCATGAGCTGACATTTGCAATACTTTGGAAGTGGACTGTGGATTTTTGCACAAAAATGAAATGACGTGTAAGCGAACGACACCATGAAAGTATCATAAAGCATTCAAAGCAATTGAGGAATTGACTGAAATTTGAATGGTATAGAAACTGAAGTTCTCTGTGAAATGCAAACATTTAAGTTTAAATGTATCTTAAATGAGACCAGAATGTAGTTTTGTATGCTTATTTAAGAATGGTGTAGTTATTAGCTTAGCAACAAGCTAACATCGCAAGCTAGCAACTAACTGTAAAAATAGTCTACAGTGCAAATGCATTTTTGTTGCCGTTTATTTAAAGCATTCCAAATCAGTACATTTGTACATTTTCATGCTTTCTGAAAAGTGACTATAGAGAATGTGAAGCTGACGTCACGCCCTATGTTGCAGTGGCGCCGCCATCTTGAGAGGTTAATACTCCACTGCTGTTATTGTTTTGAATTGTATCGTTACTTGTTTTGTTTGATATATGGAGAAATCGAAATCTCGGAAATCGGGCTTTCCCTGAACGACAGTTTTAACACAGCAAGACCGTCCTACCATAGTTATATTTCCTTATCCAAACACAACACTGCATTGAACGTGCTAGCGGCCATCCTCCCAAGATGGCGCAACATTCAACGCGCCGTGACGTCGATTAACAAGCTCTATAGACAACAAGGCAGCCTGCTAGTGCCACTACACAAACATACATCAAAAACACTCGACAGATTTCCTATTTGTTCAGTTTAAATCAAACAAATGATATTTGTCTGCGTGCAATTCCATATTGTGTAATGCATTTGGCCCGTGACAAATCGCAGGATCATTTCTCATGCTTTAATACATCTGAAGTTAAAACAAGCCAGACTGTTGTCAGACTAGAGAAATATCCATTTTCCTAAAACAATAGCCCTCTATTGGCATTGGTCCCGCAGTAATTACTTCATTAGCTAATTTCTCCCAGCTGAGAGGACGTGTTTGATGGAGTAGACCCGGGCACAGCAGACGCGAGAGGCAACGGTATCAACAGATAAACCGACGCTATCTCCTCTAGCGTTGGATCAATTAGCACAATGAAAACAGCATGGATTTTACATTACTAGTCCAGCACTCTCTCATGGTTTACTTAATGTTTGGAGGCCTGATATTCTCAGCGCTGCCTGATGGGATAGCGGAGGATCGATTGGAAAGGAAGACGCCTCACCTAGATATCACCGAAGACTCAATCAACCAGTGCCAATAAATAGACATTATACACTCAACACACACACACAAAGTGGACAAAGTAAAATCTCCACAAACAACTGCTTAAAAACTGATCATGTAACATTGTTTACGTCATGTTTTTCCACCTGCTTTTTTTGGTAAAGTCTTTAGATTTTGTTATGAAGTCAGAACTAGATATTGACAGGTTCTTTGGCTACTCATGAAACAAACGATTAATCACTTGCAAGGCAAAAACATGCACCTTTTTTGTTAAAAAATACATAAAACTCTCTCCTCACCCCAATTCACCACAGTAAGCATATAATAATTACTTATATACAATAATTTGTTGGGTTTGTCGGATTTTATGGGTTGAATCAGTTCACTTCAACCCACATAAAGACATGTAAAGTAACCTGCAATTGTATGCTTCAAACAGAGATGGCGACATAGAGGCAAATGTTACAGACTGCAGAAGTATACTGTATCTAGAAGTAAATACAGTAAGAGTTAAATATACTTATTATATTATTACGACAAATGAACTCAGAACATCAGAAAGACGATTAGAAGTGTTAACTTCTAGCGATGTTGTGTATACTGATAGGTACTGATAAGGGCCAATTACTGAACCTTGAGGCACCTCATTGGTTAACAGATATGACTTTCACAACCATACCCTAAAAATATACAATGAAATCCATTTTTAAATATGAGGTACAGAGGAAACAAGATTGGGCTACAATTAAGTTTAAGTGCCTTATGTCACATTGTAATTGTATATTTAAGTATTGAGTAATAATAATTATCAACATGTACTTCCTATAGGATTAGTTAAATGTAATTATACCAAATTTATAGTAAATACTATAGTAACTACATATAAATTGTGTAACTAAAGTTAAAATAAAGTGTTACTGCAAATTGTCTTTCTCAGACAACTTCATGCTTTTTAAATAAATGTTTATATATGTATAATTAAAGAAATATAGGTTTAATTAAAATGAAAAAATAATTAAATGAAAATCTAATGTAATTTGATAAAATATATTTAATTTAATGTATTGCATGGTTTCCTTGTCTTGTCCTTATGTAACTTATGTATTTAGAGTGGAGTGATGTACAATGCATGACACATCACGTTCCTGATGTCCCTTGTCTGATTTTTCTACTAACATATACTACAAACATAATAAAACAATGTTTTTTTCTGGTCGATCTCCAAAAATGACAGTATGAAAGTGCCATGTAAGTGCTCGAAAGCCATATATTTAACATACTTTTTAAACGTCACATGCATGCATCAGATTTTATAAACACTAAATATTTTCACATAGTACGCATAGCAACATCAATACAGACAACCTGGGGGGTGGAAAGACCACCAAATAAACTCAAGTGTTGTAAAACAGCCATAAATAAACACAGAACCGGACGAGCGAGTAGTGCATATAGAGACACAGTGCTTTTAAAGTCACGTTACATTTGAAAAGAGTGCAGGTTTCCTCCCCCTCAGCAGCCGCCAGTAAGAGAATGCTTTTACATTACAATGAGGCTGACATGTTATAGAAAGAGGATCCATTAACGTGTGTACCTGTGTGGGGAGTGTATGTCAATGGCAGTCTCCCCCTGGCTCGCGGATCAGGATGATAATGCATGTTTATGACGGTCGTACCCACACACTCCTATAGTGCTTTATGGAATAAAAGCAGCCATCAAAGCACTACTTGTATTAGTGAGCACTTTTACTGTAAATAAAGCGATATTATGTGCGTATGTGAGTGTGTATGTGTGTGTGAATGCATTCTCTATTCATTTTCCTCCCAAAACATTTGAGCGCACATTTCGGAATGTCAACTAGAGTAGAGTACTTTTTTCAAATCACACCGTCTCAGACAACCACATATCACGGCTGTAATTAGCGCATAGAGCCGTCGGTTCACAGCTAATGACATTTATAACATAATTCAATTATTTCCTTGGCAGACGGCACTTTATAAAGTAGAAATTACTTCAGCACATAACTAAGCATGCAAACGGAGTACTAAGATGAAACCACAAAGTGCTAATAAGGACAACGTATTGTGAGAGAGTAGTTCCATCAATAGATTTACGGTAAGAAGTGTTCAATCCTAGCGTTGTTGTGAATTACAAGGGCCAAGTACTGAGCCTTGAGGCACCTCATTTGTAAACTAATATTACGCCCATGCCCTACAAAATATCCATTACAATCTTTTGTTTTTTTTAATAGGTACAAGAAAAACAACATTTTTCTTTAAACTATATGTGTTTTAAGGAAAATGTTTATACATGTATAATTAAGGAAATACAATTAAAATTAAATATATAATGACATGATTTTTTAATGAAAATAAAATGTCAATATTAAACACAAAATATTTTGCTTGTCCTAATGTCTGATTCTCTTCTGAAAGATCTTGACCTGGGGTAATTGCTCTCTATAAGGCAGTCAAGCTACACTGGACTACAGCCCCATCTGGGAAATCTTCATTCCTAAACAACTTCTTAACAAATTCCCTTAACCACAGAGTTACATAAAAGGTTGGTAAAACACCGAGTTAATTGTTTAAGGTTTAGACGTTATATGGTCCAGCTGGCAGACGTCAAATTAGGTCTGTTTGAGCGTGTGTGTGTATTTGTGCATAATCTCAGCCAAACATCCAACATGCTACTGTTCAGCGACCAGCATTAGACAGCCTAATTGCCCCTCCTGTGTCTTTGGGAGACCCTTGTAGTCAGTGTTGGGTCTTGCAGGGCCTAATTGACCCTCTTGGTACCATGAAGGAGCGCTAAATGAGTGGAGGGGGTGAATAAGAGAGAGAGATGATTAATAGAGTGGGGTTAGGAGACAACCGCAGCCTGGAGGAGATGCGATCTAACCATGATAGCACATAACAGAAGCTCTCTTCAGTCGTCTTGATAGAAAAACCTCCGGGGCAGCTGTGAAGCCGAACCGGTCAAGTTGGGTTAAAGGTGAAAGGTGAAGAGTGAAAGGTGAGGGTTTAGGGGTCTGGGTCTGGGTCTCAGTGGAGTTTGGAGGAACCGGCGCAGGTAGCGAGACGTCATTGGAGATGAACTGAAAGGATTTCAAAGCGACACCATCCATCATTAAGAGCATATAATACATTTTTTGCTTGTGTTTTTGGGGGGATTACTACCCGTAACCAATGCCGTCAGCCGATGTTGATCATCTCAAAACGACCAAACCCTATTGCATTAATAGCCCTAGCGATATATCAGTCATGTTAACAACGGCTGGGAATTCATCGCGGCACTCTTAAAAGTTCAGGAAACATGCACTTCATCCGTCTGCTCCGGAGGTGAGGAGTGTTGATGAAACACTTCCCGGGCACATCTCCCTACTCTTCAGCCCTTACGCAGGGGGAGGGCCTCATTTTTCATGCAAACTGTAATTTAGTAAGACTGAATATTGATTGAGCGCTCCATGTCTCCCAAACAATGCCACTTCAATCAGGTCTCTTGGAGGCTGCCCAGCCTGCTGCCAATAGCCGCACAGACTGATTTAAGAGATGGATAAAAAGCGGATACGTCGAAGGGCCGCACCATGACTAATGGGCCCCCTCTGTACAGCCCCAGACTATGCATCATGATTTAACCAAAAGCTCTGATGAACAGATTAGGAAGCAGAGGTAACCTGCAGCCACCGGGAATCTCAATACGGATGGAATCAGTGGGTTTTTAAATCAGCCGGGAGAGTTACAAGAAGACTTGAATTCATTTCGAGTGCGAGCGATTTAAGGCTGACTGAAAACGGAGCCAAAAATTGTTAATCCCGTAATACTGAGTTTTAAATTCACTCTCAGATAAAATGTGTTTCAAGGTACTTCTTTATTTAATCACCATAAAGATAGTAGATGCTAATCTCGTTATTATTTTTTAGCAGATTGCTTTATTTTAATGGTCATTTTATGAATTGATTTAATATTCATTTTAACATTGTTATATTTAAAGCCGTAACTTTTGGTCTCTCTATCGCCATCTCTTTATAAACATAAAACATACAGTATCTTTCCTAGGTTCAATTTAAAACCGTGCACGACGGATCAACTTAGATCATCATCTCCCATGAATCATTACTGTGAGCTTAATGACGTGAATTAACGCAAGATAAGACGACACATTTTCCACACTTATTGTAAATGCACCTGCACACTAGCAGAATGTTGTTTACTTTAACCCAAAAGTGTACTTATTGCAGCTTTAAAACGCATTTGAATGTTCAATGAACGCATCTCCCATCTGTGACGGCATTCTCAATTGGCTGTAACTATTTGTCGGTAAACGTTGGTATTCAATGAATTCAAATGTTTCCTCATTAGCTTTCACACACATCACGGCGAGATCAAACGCTGGCGCGCCCCAAGGACACAAACACACAAACACGCATTTGAATTCCACTGCATTCTCACAGCAGCCTCGGAAGCAGACGTGTCCAATAACAACGCTTAAACAATGACGTTTAAATGGAGGCTTAATCTGTATAAAACTACATGTGTCATAAACACAGCTGAGATTTATGCATGTCCCCAGAATAATCATATCATAATCACACACCGACCCGCGACTGATCTCAGCCGTGATTGGATAGTCATTTATTCTGATGTAATTTCCCTCCGTCTCTGTCTTTAGTGTCGTAAACAAAGCTGTGTTTGTGTGGAGAAGGTCCAGGGATTTGTTGAAGGTTATGATGGAGATTTGACTGAAGGTAAAGTGAATCGCTTCTCGAGGTAAACAACACTGAAGATTTTGACACATCGGATGTTAGTCGTTTACTAAAGTTCAACACGTGTCCTGATACTTGCATGTTCGTTCATTACATATTTCTGCTCATTTCACATGTTTGTCTCTATCAGTTGGACTTTAGTTCTGAACTGTTTTTGGTTTTATTTGTTCAGGTTTTCTTGGTTTGGTTCTTTGCTTTGTTCCCTTTTATGGTTTGTTCTTTCTTTTTGTTGTTTCGTAGCAACTTAAAGTTTTTTTTTTTTTTTCATTTCTTTGCTTTGTTTTATCTTTTTCTTTTGTGTGTTTTGTTTGTTTAATTTGGATTTTGTTCCATTGTTTATTTCTATCAATTTTTCATTGTTTTGTCTGTTAAGTATTTTGTTTAGTTTTATAATTTGTTTCTATCCATCTTTCATTGTTTTGTGTGTTACGTTTGTTTTGTTCTGTTGTTTATCAATTTTTCATTGTTTTGTCTGTTAAGTATTTTGTTTAGTTTTATAATTTGTTTCTATCCATCTTTCATTGTTTTGTGTGTTAAGTTTGTTTTGTTCTGTTGTCTATTTCTATCAATTTAAAAAAAATTGTCTGTGAAGTTTGTTTTGTTCTGTTGTGTATAAATTTTTCATTGTTTTGTCTGTTAAGTATTTTGTTTAGTTTTATAATTTATTTCTATCCATCTTTCATTGTTTTGTGTGTTACGTTTGTTTTGTTCTGTTGTTTATCAATTTTTCATTGTTTTGTCTGTTAAGTATTTTGTTTAGTTTTATAATTTGTTTCTATCCATCTTTCATTGTTTTGTGTGTTAAGTTTGTTTTGTTCTGTTGTCTATTTCTATCAATTTAAAAAAAATTGTCTGTGAAGTTTGTTTTGTTCTGTTGTGTATAAATTTTTCATTGTTTTGTCTGTTAAGTATTTTGTTTAGTTTTATAATTTATTTCTATCCATCTTTCATTGTTTTGTGTGTTAAGTTTGTTTTGTTCTGTTGTTTATCAATTTTTCATTGTTTTGTCTGTTAAGTATTTTGTTTAGTTTTATAATTTATTTCTATCCATCTTTCATTGTTTTGTGTGTTAAGTTTGTTTTGTTCTGTTGTTTATCAATTTTTCATTGTTTTGTCTGTTAAGTATTTTGTTTAGTTTTATAATTTATTTCTATCCATCTTTCATTGTTTTGTGTGTTAAGTTTGTTTTGTTCTGTTGTCTATTTCTATCAATTTAAAAAAAATTGTCTGTGAAGTTTGTTTTGTTCTGTTGTTTATCAATTTTTCATTGTTTTGTCTGTTAAGTATTTTGTTTAGTTTTATCATTTATTTCTATCCATCTTTCATTGTTTTGTGTGTTAAGTTTGTTTTGTTCTGTTTATCAATTTTTCATTGTTTTGTCTGTTAAGTATTTTGTTTAGTTTTATAATTTATTTCTATCCATCTTTCATTGTTTTGTCTGTTAAGTTTGTTTTGTTCAGTTGTTTGTTTCTATCTTTTGTCATTGTTTTGTCTATATTTGTTCGTTTTATTCGTTTTTTCCTTCATTCACTCTTTAAATCTTTCTTTCGTTTTGTCTGTTAAGTTTGTTTTGTTCTGTTGTCTATTTCTATCAATTTAAAAAAAATTGTCTGTGAAGTTTGTTTTGTCCTGTTGTTTATCAATTTTTCATTGTTTTGTCTATATTTGTTCATTTTATTCGTTTTTTCCTTCAATCACTCTTTAAATCTTTCTTTGATTCATCTTTGTCTTTCTTGATTCTTTGTCTTCTTCCACTCTTTTCCCCTCCTGACATTGTGCTACCAATGAGAGCAAATTTACACTGTGTTTGGTACAAAGATATTTTCTTTTTGTTTATTCTTGTTTCTCTCCGTCTTTTATTCTTTATTTGTTGTTTTGCTCTTTTGTTTGCTCTGTCATCCATTCCATCTTTGTTTCATTCTTTTAGTTATTTGACTATTTGTTTATTTAATATCTGCACAAATGTAATAAAGCTTTCAGTTACCATTAAGAATATGGTACTCTCTCCTCAGTCTAACACAGTTTACATCCACTCTGCATGATGCGCAAAATGAATCTCACGAAGTGCAGAAAGTCTGTCTGGACCAGGAATTTCCCTCAACTCTTCTGTGTCTTTGACTTTCTGAAGAGTTGCTGTGGTTGTGTTGCGAGTTAAAAGCCCAGCGCAGGGCAGTTTAGGGAGCGGGGGCTCGAGCAGTCATTAAAATGAAAAAGTAGCTATTACAGAGAAGCTGTTGAAACACCATTAAGAAATCGAGACAAATACAGCGAGGGGCTCCAAGACCCAAACGCGAGACCACCGCTAAATCAGAAGAGAAATACTCTAAAGTCAGTGACGGTGTAGGCATTTACACACAAACGACACGTGACGATATGACTTTGTGCTCTCCGGAATCAACCCTATACGTTTATGATTATAAGATGAAAACATCTGAAATGAAATCCGATAAAAGACGTGAAGATGAATTCTTTCATCAGGGGCTGGGTGAAGAATTCCCTTTAGTTCTTCCCAGTTTGGTCCTTCATAGTATTTCTGAGCTTAATGTTAAGCAATAGACCTGGGTAACCTTGCGAACGTGGTCGATGCTTATTTAAAATCACATTGATTAACAGTTGTAATTATTGATTATGTCATGCGGCTGAGACAAAGCTGATGCGTCCACGAGAGCAGGATGGGGGCTGGACACTCGGACATGCTGAGACAATCACAAAACCCCTGATATTCCTACACAAATAATGCATGTTTAATCCGCACGTCCCGGGACGCACTTCCAGGGTGTCCACTCCCAACCCAGAACGTTCCTACGGCACACACTCGACCTCGCCTTATATTCAATTATTGTATGCACGACGGCTCCGACCCGTTTCGCGATTGATTTCTTTTCAAACGCCGGGCATCCTTCACTCCTGACACGCGGAGTTGTTCCCGCGTTCGGAAACATCCCCGTTAAATTACAATGCCATCTGCTTTCCGCCCGCCGAGCCCGTTCTCCTCCTCCTCCTCCTCGTCCTCCCGATGCTGTCATAATGAATATGCACTATCTCGGCCTGCCATCAAGCGCCTCACCCTCCGATTTAATCTCCCCTTAATCTCTCCCCATTGTAATTTCAAATTGTTTTGTGTTTTACGTTAAATTGAGGAGCGGCAACCATCCGCACCAAGGCCGCTAGAGCGGGAAGGATGTTTTCATTTCCATTCATTGCTCTCTAAAAAAGCGCTTTTATTAACAAGTTTACATAAATAAGGGCAACAGAAGGAGAATATTGCTCCGGAGGAGAGGGAAACGTGATCTAGATCCTCCGGTCGAGGAAATATATGTGTGTGGGGTTCCACAAATGTTAAGGTGTCATATAGTCGTGATGTTCGGGTTAATGAACCGTGATACTCGGTTTGAGATTGTGACACTGGACGGGACTTTGATATGTTTGTTCATTTGGTCTCTCGTCCTGTGTTTCGTTGCTCGTTTCTTAGCATGTACCTCGTTCACTTGTAGTTTATCTCCCTTGTTTATATCTTTATCATTTGCTAGTTTTTCTCTCTTGTGTTAGTTTGATTCATTAAATATGTTGCTTATTCACATTTTGTTGCATCTATTTTGTTTTTCTAAGGTTTGTACGTTTTTATTCTGTCTTTTGTTTCTTTTAACTCCTTCGTTCGTTATCATTTCTTCTCTTCAGTCTTTCATTGGCTCTGTCTTTTTCTGATCAATTGACGTACTATTCTTATTTCTGGTAATGTCCTGCTCTTTTGGCAGTAAAAGGTCTCTTCAGTCTTTATGAAAGCCAGCGGGAGTCAATCTAAACCATCAATATCTGAGTGGAGGGATTACGCTTTCTGCTTAGCTACCATACAGCAGACAGCGGTGCGCTACTAAAGCAGGATTATCTGAGAAAGTTAAAACAAAACAAAGACATTAAAAGAAACGTCTGGGGAAAACAAGGCTAAACGCAACCGAACAAACATCAGAGACACCGCACACTCGTTCACCCACAGCAAGCGGAACAAACTTGCATTGTAAAAAATCCAACTTGCAAAATGTTCTCCCAACAAAGATAAATAAGTAACTTGAACATAGAACTTCAAATGAAGAGTCAAATGATTGTTCTGCATTTACTGAACAAAATGAGGCTAAACGTGTTTCTAATAAAGATTCCTTTGTTGACTTGACTTGAAGTTTTTGGCCAAAATGCGTCAAAGGTTGCCCAACCTAAAAAACTGAGTATTCTGAACAAGCACTGCAAGAGTTTGAAAGTTCCCAAGATGCATTGCGTGTTCAATTCTGTGTTTCTTATTTGTTTTTCTTTTAAAGATGAGTGTTTTAGTTCTTGCCGGCTTCATATGTGTTTTTTAATGAATGATGGTTTTGGATTGTTATCATGGCTGAGGTTTGTGTGTTCAATGTTGAGGTGTAAGTGCATGACACGACGGCAATATCGGTATAAATGCACTCAACACAAATTGTGACATCGTTATTGAGTCTATCTGAGGGAGAAAACATGTACTGTAATAAAAGACAAATAAATGTGTTTATTTTTAAATAACCAATCTACATTCTCCATTTATGTTCAGCCAACAAAAAATATTTTGTGGCAACTAATGTCTTAAACATATGTTTTTAAGTTGGGTGGACTTCAGTCTCGTTTGTTCAGTTAACTCAAAAACGTGCTTGTGATAGGTTGCCTAATTTTTTTTTAATTCACCACTGATTTTTTTTAATAGAAAAGGTACAAATGGATTTGTCGGATAAGTGGACACGTTTCCACACGTGTGGTTCCCCATGAAGCCATCAGTTGCGGGCTTCATCTGTCTCACAGGCGTCTTCAGTATCGGGTCCTGCTGGGGACAAACTTCAAAACGAACTTGAAATCAATCTGTCATCAAATTTTCATGTGTGCCCCGCGTCCCTCTGTGGCATTTTAATTACCGCCACCGTGGACCATGGGTGCTGAAGATATTGACTCTTAGCACCGAACAATAAACTTTATTGGCAAGGGCTGCCTGATAGCTGCACTAAACTAGAATAACAAGCATTACCAGAAGACGCGTTGCATGCGAGAGACTGCGTGATATATTCATATATAGACTGGGATTATACCGGGTCTCTTAATGAGAACATTAGCTTTACGTTTATCCTAAAACAACGTTTAAAACCTTTTTTTTATCATTTCAGTCTTCAGTCGTGAGTCAGAGAGAATGGAGGAAGAATAGGTCACATTGAACAAAAGTGACATGACCGAAGCTAAAGACAAAGAGATGATAGATAGATTTCCCATCATTGGTGATAGATTGCTCATCATGTGTTTGCATATGCTGTATGACTATTGGCTGTCATTATGATCAGCACAGTTCTGGCATTATTGTATTGGCACTTTTTACCCGATATGTAGCTGAAGTATGTACACATTAGATCACTCTTTTATCTTCACAGCTGAAGTGTGTTTGACCACCATCAGCATCGCCCAAACAAAACTCTCCACATATTTTGGTTAGACAAACAGATTTTGATTTGGCTTTTTAAAGACGAAATGGCTAATTTATATTGCAGCTATTTTGGCTTTTAATGAATTTGGAGGGAAAATAATAAAAAATGTTTTTATTTCTGAGCATATGTCTATGCAGTATGGATTTAATATAAAGAGTCAAGTTTGTTAAAACATCATCTATGTTCCTTTAAATTTGAAACGCAATGCCTATATCAAATCTGACGCATTACGTTCTCTGAAATCTTCTGAACACACACCAGAAAGGCAAAATCTACTTCATTATTCAATATCTATTCAGTCTTAAAATGAGTAAAAATGAGTCTGCTGCAAAATGAGAAAGCAAATGTGCATATAATAACAACGACTGAGAAATTTAGAGGAAAACAGATCAATCGGTAAATTCTTCAAAATGAGTCTTTATAAATATCTGCAGGGTGTTATTAGAAAAAGAGATGTACTAAATAAAAGATCAAGCTTCCAATCGCCAGCCAATACAGACAATTCATTTAAATAGCAAACTGTTTCTTGAAGAATACAACTATTGTCTTCTCATGTAAAACGAGCATATTCTGTGTAGAAATGTAGCTTGGGCCATATTCATAAACGTTTCCCATTTCTGAATCATTTTAGAGGACAATGAAGTATTTGATCTTGCTCTGGGTGTGGTACACGCACATGTCTCTCGCAAGGTCTTCCGCAGATTGTAAAACTTAAAGGATCTGGACGGACAAATAAATAAGCTTCTCTCTCCTGTAAAGAGTTTTCTTTTGATTTAATGGCCAGCAGAAAGTATCCGGATACATAACAGCATTAGCCTCTGAATGGCAGATTATTCATTTTAATTAGGAATATGTTTAGCCCTCAGTGTACAGAAAGAACAGTTAGAAGACGGACCCTTTCAAAACACTACAGTCAAATAAATGTGTAAACTGAGAATATTATCACACGTTTTTGCTCTAATACTAAAATATTATATTTGTTCTATTCATCCAGTATAACTTTACCTGAAACATGCTTTATTAATTATGCTAAGAAGATTAAAATGACATGTAGTGCTGTACTAAGGACCATGCACACAAAAACATTTAATTGAAATTACATATTTAAATACACATAAAATATACTTCTATTAGTTCATATTTGTTTCTTTTTGGCCAACATTATGTCTAGTTAGTCCTCCAGTTAACCATGCATGCCCCCTACTGGTCAAAACTGGCACACCGTTCATGCGTGTATTCTTATGTGCTCTAATGATCAAACTAGTCTTACATTTGACACTGTTATTACGTAGAAAATACAGACAAAACTACACAAAGTGTAAGTGAAATTGCGAGGTATATGATGGTCGGAAATTAAAATACAAAAAGAAGTAAAAATAATAATGACACAACTGATATAGAAAATGCTTACAATTATTATGATATCAATTATGGCAAAAATACAAAAAAGTAACTGTTATTAAAAGTAAATTAAAGATGAAAAGCCAATTTGCACAGGGAAAACAGAACATGAATAAAAGCATTTCATCATTAAGCAAATCTATCTGAAATATTCCGCTTAGAAAGGTTTGCTCTTCCCTATCCGTCTCCCTCTGGAGATGTTGGCACCCTTCCTGGCATGATTCCTCAGACGCGCCCGGGTGTTTGGCACGACCCCTCTCCTGAATCACAGTTGCCTCGTGCCATCTGACCGCGGGCGCCGTACAGACACATGGGCACGGCGAGAGGGGGCGGGGATGCATCTGGTTGAACCCCAGGAGACGGAGGGGCCCAAACTCTCCGTGGAAATGACCCCTCACGAGGCTTCACCTTGAGAAGGCACTGACCTCTCGCCAGCCTGACAGCTATTACATTAGAGAGAGAGGCCAGTGACCTCATCTCAGATCACTCCTAATCTAAACTTACACTCCTGCCTTTAATTTCTCTTTCTCTGCTCTCTCGCCGTCCTTAAATAGACGGAATGAAATTGTGCACGAAAAGAAAAAATCGTACGAGTTTAGATTCGGCATCAAAGAACATCAAGCCCTCATTTTTCCATTTAATTAAACAACTTCCTTAAACATCTTAAAAGTCAAACTACAGCGCCTTTGATCTCTGCAGTCAGAAAGAAGACGCTGAAGATTCACGTTAAAAGTAATGCTGATAGTTTAAACATTTTGGCGGGGGGAGTTCAAAAGTCCTTTATGAATTCTGTTGAATCGTCTAACATCCAGCAGTAAAACAAATCTAATGGGCATGTATGCGTCTGTCTTATCGTCTAGCTCTCTGTCATTCTGTCTGTATACAGTACCAGTTTACCTGTCTGTCTGTCTGTTTCTCTCTCTGTCTGTATACAGTACCAGTTTACCTGTCTGTCTGTCTGTCTGTCTGTCTGTTTCTCTCTCTGTCTGTATACAGTACCAGTTTACCTGTCTGTCTGATTCTCTGTCTGATTCTCTGTCTGTCTGTCTGTCTGTCTGTCTGTCTGTCTGTGTCTCCGTCTGTCTGGCTGCCTCTCTGTCTGTCTGTCTGTATGTCTGTCTGTTTGTCTGTCTGTCTGCCTGTCTGCTTCTCTGTCTATCTGTCTGCTCTTCTATTTACCTGTCTGTTTCTCTGTCTGTCTGTCTGTCTGCGTCTGTCTTTCTGTCTGCTTCTCTGTCTGTCTGTCTGATTCTCTGTCTGTCTGCTTATCTGTCTGTCTGTCTGCTTCTCTGTCTGTCTGTCTGCTTCTCTCTCTGTCTGTCTGTCTGTCTGTCTGTCTGTCTGTCTGTCTGTCTCTTCTCTGTCTGTCTGTCTACAGTGTCTGTATGTCTGCTTCTCTGTCTGTCTGTCTGTGTACCGTAATTGTTTGTCTGTTTTTATATAGCGCCTGTCTGTTGTCTGTCTGTGAATAGAATCTTTCTGCCTGTTCCTTTTTGTCTGTGTACAGTGTCTGTCTGTCTTTCTGTGTACAGTGTCTGTCTGTCAGTGTATAGTGTCTGTCTGTCAGTGTATAGTGCCTGTCTGTCTATGTACAGTATCTGTCTGTCTGTCTGTCTGTCTATGTACAGTGTCTGCCTGTATTTGTATGATTTCTGTCTGTCGATCTTTGTACATTATCTGTCTGTGTCTCTATGTACAGTGTCTGTCTGTCTGCGTACAGTATTTGTCTGTGTGCGCACATATTTGTCTGTCTGTCTTCCTGCAGTCCCCTGTCTCCTCCTCTGCGGAGAGGTGAAATCACACATCAAAAGAACATTCTGCTTGTTCAATAGCAGCAAACGTCGATGACATTCTCTGATCATTAATTTCCCACCCAATCCTAAAGTAATGTATGGACACAGAGAGGCTTGTTCATCTCCAATAAAAGCTTTTCTTTACCACTTTATCTGATACATCCTCAAAGGTCCACAACACAAAATATTAATGACCTCTGTCCCTAAAAGAGCCATTTCTCACATAGGCAGCCAGAAGAAAGAAAACAAAGTGAAGAGAGAGACAGGCCCGGGGATTCACAGCGCACAGCAAAACAGCTTAGAGAGTTATGAACCTGGTCAGTTTGAGTTTGCAGAAAGAAACAGGACAGATGAGTCAAGAGACTATTTCTATGTGCTGTTCTCAGGTATGATGGTGACATTGGGAAACTGACACACAGCGGTAAATTAAAAGCCTTGGATGGGCTTCTCAAAATCGAAAGATCCAATCAGATGGTTTGTCACAGTGCACATGTTTCATCTGTCAACTGGAAAACAAAGTTGCGTTGACAATTTTACACACTATTACAACAAAGGAGCTTTTTAGAAGCAAAGTCAGTGCATTCGGTAAAGACTACAAAGATTATGCCGCTAAATTTAAAATGCTATAGTTTACCCAATGTTTTGTGTCGTCCATTGAATCAGTCGAGTTGCACATGTGCTTCTCTCGAGGTGCCATATTTGTGGGGCGCAAGAAGATGCATTTCATTTGGGTTAGGATGACACCTTTGAAGATAGCTGCCCGTATAGACAACAGACACAAGAGCAGGCCAGTAGACTTTTAAACAAATCTAGCCTGTGTGTGTTGAAGCTGTGCTGGAGGAGTAAGCGGGCAGGTATGAATGTGGCTAATCATGTTTAAGTGTAACGTGCAATCAATGCATGAATACATTAAGCGGGTGTAGTGGGGCGAGCTGGGCGGCCGCTGTAAGATGCATTGCACAGATGATTGGGCACAACGAGCCACAGAAACACGATCAATAGCAGATATAGTGTGTAAACCCAAGAGGAATGGTAAACACCAATGAGACGGGGGGAATTTGTTTCACCTCCTGTGTATCGGACGAAGCCGCGTTGTTCACGGTGCTACTACCGAATATCCTCTATATGGAGATTTGGTTTGGTTTAGATGTCCTGAGTGATCCTCTAGAGGCTTACATATTTATTATATACACTGACTGTCTCACATTTTACATATGAGAAAAGTTTTGACTTGATTCTGACCGAAACGCACTCAACATTTCCATTTCTCTCTACGGTGTTTATACAGGCCACACACAGAGCTCTGTGACTCATGCACGAGCGTGCACGCGGACCAGACGGCATTAGATCGCTTACACTGACCTTTGACCCTTCGCCATTACAATGAGAATTATGTAACGCGATAATGCACATTAAAAGCATTCGGCTCTCTGACGTTAAAGCGAGAAGCGGTTGAAAACAGCTGTTAACTCTTCTGTTTAGACCCTTTAGTGTTTATTCATCTGAGCTCGACCCCTTTAAAAAGACTGTGGCGGTAAAAGCGGCTTTGATTTTTGATACTGAGCATTTGAAAAGCTTTCGTAAAAGTCATATTTTTATGCATTAGATTGAAACGGTATTACGCTGGAGTCGTTCTTTTGGCCGGTTTGTGTATGTAATGGGTGTTATCAAGGTATAGTGAAACGAAAACGAATGATTTAAAATAAATGAAATAATGCAGTTTAAAAAAAAAATGTCAAACAAAAAACACACTAAAAATGAAAATAACATGAAATAAAAACAAATCGAATTAAAATATATATATATATAACAATAAATAATAATAAAATAAAAAAATTAAATTAAATTAAATGAAATGTGTCCATGATAAAAAACCTAAACAAAACTACAAACAATGTTCAAAACAAACAAAAATAAAAAAAATCGGTTACACTTCAGAATAGGGGGCAATTGTCGCTATAAACAAACCATTAACTACGACTTTTTCCCCAATAAACTCTTAATTTGTTGCTTATTGATGTTTAGTAAGGTAGTTGTTAGGGATGTAGAATATGGTCATACAGAATATGTGCTTTATAAGTACTAATAACAGCCAATAAAAGGCATGCTAATAACCACTAGTTCATAGTGAGAGTTGCCCCCTTTACTGAAGTGGTACCAAAAAAAAAATGTTAGTGTGTGTGCTCAAAAGAATTCTTAACATTTGCGTTCCTATGTATTTGCTTGTTGATCAAACAGGAAGTGACCCGTTCCTCACCCGTGAGCTTGCTTTTGCACCATAGGTCAAACCCTTTAGTTTTTCTTGATCTCAGCATCATCATCATTCCAACAAAAACATCATTCAGGCTGAAATCCTCAGCTCCGAGGGTCTCAGGGGTGGAAGAGGTATCCGAGCGGGCAAACAGGAAGAGGCACTATCAGAGACAGACACTATAAGACGGTCTTCACCGATGTTTTCCCTTCTTCTGTTTCACATGTCCTCCAGAGAAAGAGAGAGAGAGACGGCAACATGTTTTGAAAATGATTAGTAGCGGGCGAGTTATTGAGTGAGCGGCTGCGTTTAAGTGAAACTGATGAAATGGGAGTGTGTGTGTGTTGACGCGAGAGTGTGTGTATAAGTATGCGTAAAGGGGTGAAAGGTTAATCCCTATTGATTCAGCAGCAGTCTACATACAGCACCGCTGGGAGACAGTCGCCTCTGTTGGCAATCAGCTAGCACAAATACATGATAAATCTTACTGTCTGCGGCCACTGATCGGTGCAGGCCAAGCCCGGCTTCTAAACACAGAGACACTAGTAAACAGCCATCAGAGCCACAGAGGCGACGTGCTAACCGTTAACTCCATCTGGTTAACCACAGGCTGAAGAATAGTCAGCAGTAGAGAACATATGTGGGGAAAGAACATGAGGTGTGGGCGTGTTCGGATGCCTTCGGGGTCCAAAATGAACATTTGCCGCATGGCAAATGAGAGTAAACATTTGGTGAGCTAATACACACTTTTTGATGTACTTCCTTTAGGATGTCTTCCGTCTCCGTTTTTTTCTTGATGTAATAAGAGACATGGAACGGTGAGATGAGTGCATGACTCCCTGTGCATTCAAAAATTCCACGTATCACAACTTGTCAACTGTTGCAACTAAAAAATACGAGTACAAGAGTGTCAGCTATCTACCAATAACTGCAAATTACACAAATAATCTCTTACAATCACAACCTTTGCTTGGACAACTATAGTGCTTTTGAAATTTTGGTGTGAATTTGCATGCAGTTTACAACAAAAAGGAAAAGAATATATTTCTATAGAAACGAGCATTCAGTCAAGAATGCAACCCAGTCTCACGGCAGTTTGTGGTATAAGCAGGACATTTGGAATCTATTTATTCGTGGACATGGACACGAATTTTCCCCTTTTTTTGTGTCATGCATCACAAACTTTTTTCGTGTCACTCAGTACAACTTTTGTTGCGTCACTTGGCACGACGTTCAATACACGGGCCGCGTGTATAGCCTACATATTTACAACCTGATGTCAAAGGAAGTAGACATTCTAGAATACCTTACCTCACCTCAAACTCTAAAATCACAGCCTCAAAGGCTAAGTTTCCTAAAAACGTGAGTTTCACAAGGTGGCAAAGCAATGATAAATGGCTACCCTAACCCCGCCCCTTAAACTAACGTCACATGGGAAAAGCCAAGTCATAACAAAACAGACAAATGAGATTGTTGGAATTCACACGAATGAGGTACTTCGTAAAATAGGTATGAATTCCCATCAGATAGCGTTGATATATATATTTATACATATAAAATACGTTAGATTGATTGACACGAAAAAAAGGGGGAAATTCGTGTCCATGAACAGGAATCAATAGATTACAGTTTGTGACAATTCCCGTAAGACTGTGTTGCAAGAATGGTGCAAACCCTCCAGTGTTGGGTGTTGTGGTTGTTTGCCATGGCATTACTATGATGTTGCTAGTGCATTCTGTATGGTTGCTAGGTGGATGGTTGAAAAGTCAAAATAGCCCATATCTCAAGTCTCTCTGCCAAGTCAACTCTTTCCTTTAACGTAAAGATTTTTCACAAATTGATAAAGACAACTTGTTAAAGAAATTACGTACGGCCGGTAACTGTTCTCAATTCACCTGCCTTTTGTAAGTGTGGCTTAATAACACTGCGAACCCCATGTCAACATGTATGGTGGTACATGTGTAACCGCACCCTATCTGACCGGCCCCAAACCGGCCAATGGCTGATCAATGTCAGAGAAGCAAGAAGATCAATCTCCAACAATATTATCAGCCTCGTTTCGTCAAATAATTTCTCATCAACAATTAGCCTCTCTTGTTACAAGGTGAACACTTTCATAGATATTTAATAAGCAGTGGTGAAAGCGGAGGGGTCGCTGAAGGTCGTGGCCTCTCGTTACAAACCCAGACGATCATTACAAACCAAATAAACCAGCGGCAAACCTACGGCACGCAAACGGCAATTAGCAAAATGAATGGCGGCACTAATAAAGTCTTCTGTGAGCTACTGGATGATCGATGATGAACACAATATATGCAGCTAGATTTGAGATGAAACAGCTGCGAATTTCATTTCAGGCCCGATGTGTCTCTTTGGGACGGTTGGAGAAACATAATGTAATAATGTTTGCCAAATCAATAATAATTCTCTCTTTCTACCTCAATATCTTTCTTTCTCTTGGTTTTCTTTTCCGTTCGCCATCCGCCGCTTTCTTTCGCGTGCGCTCCTTTCCGTTCCCTCCCTCTCTAATCCGATCATGCAGGGAATAAGTGTATGCACCATGAACACATTTAATTTTCCCAGTTGGTTTTCAGCAGGCCTAGAGGTGAGGTTTAATAAGGATCAATGGCACTTTATCTAGGACAGGACCCACTTCACAGCATGCAAATTAAACACCAACACTTACAGAAGAAAGAGGGGAAAAAAGGAAAAGAAATGGATTTAATTAAAAAATGTAGAACCACGGGCTCTGGGAATTCAATTAAAGGATTTATGCAAAGGTTGGCTAGCTTTTGGTGTTGCAGTTACTGTTTGTATAATGAGCTTTTCATATTAAAAATCAATAGGTAATCTAGGGTGGGAGATCAACTGCTTACGTACATTTTTGAAATCAATTTGAAAAATAGTCCATCAGCCGCACGTCACGAAAAGCAGGCCCCGTTGGATCTGGAAGCTTGCTTTTAGGGAAAGCAGTCAGGAATTCTGGTATCGCGAGGACGTGCGGGTGTGGGGTTGGAGAAATCGGTTGCCAGGTTTGCGATCTAAATGACGCGTTTATTCCAGAAAGCTAAATTTGGCTACTTCCTTTCTATGATTTCATTTATTCATGGTATTAAGGTTCAGTCTCAATATATTTATTTATTCAATTATTTACTTAACTATTTTTTGTAATCACACATTTCCAATTTACAGACGAACAATTCCAGCGTTATGGATGTGACTCTTTCAGTCAAAACTTGAAATATAAAGTCACAGACAACATATTTATTATAACAAAATATTGCCCCGGTGGATAGAGTCTAGACACCAGACAATATCAAGTTATTCATTTAAGATTAGGAAAAAGGCTTGAAAATACATGTGGATGTACAAAAAAAAAACATGTTTTTGAGAGACAGCACACGTGTAGGATTTCTGTGAATTAAAATGCAGAAAGCAGAACAAATAACACCCAACAATAAACATAAAACAATAATTATATTTTCATGTAATCATTTATGAGGAATTTGGACTGTTATGGATGTGAATATTCTTAAAGCAAAACTTAACTGACTGATGAAATCATGCTTTAAAATAAACCTCATGTGGATATTTAAATCACTAAATATTGACGTCTGAGCTAAAAAAACGAAACTCTTTGTTTTTTCATTGAACACAGCAGTTTTTATAAAAACAAGACACTATTATTATTATTATTGTTATAATTGCTATGTATTTGTGTGTAAAACCTGCAAATAAACGTTTGAATGAATAATAATCAACTATGAACGTGAAGTTATTTAGAAGTCAACTAAATTGAGCAGTTCGAATTCATCAACAATAGGTCTCAAAAAACAGCAGCGATATGCAAATAAGTACACACAATTGTTATCAAAAGAGATCCAATGTGAGGAAACAATGCTGTGGCTTTCAGCTGTCTGTCCCATCACCACTCAAACCAACAGAATCTTCTGGAATGAGGCGGAATCGTTCTCAGTGTGAGTCAATGAAAGCCATCGTCTCTTTTCACGAGCATTCACATTGGATGTGATCTGGAGATCTGATGGTCTTTAGATGAACATGGCATTAGCTCCGTGCGCTCAGATGGATGGGCCGCCGTGTGACTTTGACTGGGGGTCAAACGAGAGCGACATGACAGCTGCCGGGCTCGCCCGAACGCTGCCTGCTCGCCTCTGATTGGTCCTTTATCGATTCCGACACCTTCCTGGCCACATCAGCTGATCAAGCAATAAACTACTGGCTCGGTTTCTTTCAGCACAGCGAGTTGCTCACTCCGAAGAGGCGCAAGCGTGTACGTGTGCGGTTGAGTGTAGGCCGACACTTTATTTTAATGAAATGATGTGTCTTTGTAGACTATAATCCTGGTAATAGGATTGGGTTGAGACGCACATGTCAATACAAGCAAATAGGATTGCGTGCTTTTAGGTCTGAGATAGTCTTCTAGGCTCATAATGGGTAACGGGGGGGACGGTGGGAGAGAGAATGAAGTAATATCAAGCCAATCAGATTAAAGAATATAGTGTATTCAAGGTCTGATGTTCAGTTTTAACCAGAGTCTAATGCCGGACGAGGCGTTACACTGTTTACATGCAAAGTTCACACAGTCTATGTTTTAAATCTGCTGTCTGCACGGTGGATCCAATTTAAGCGCAAAAAAGCTGAACGGGTGCATTTCAATGACAATGATTTTTTTTGGGGGGGGGTTGCTGAACTTGGGTCCAGGTCCTTGGATTCTAAATCCATTGGGTTGAATGAACCTAGATGATGTCCATAACTGACCACACAACCCAAGATCATTTAACCCAATGGTTGGCTTTGTGTAAGCATCTTTTGGGCCGGGGTGTACAGTACATGTGGACAGCACATACGTGTTTCATTGTTGCACCGATGCAAAGGCAGTTCCAGGGACATTTGGAAGTAAACCCAAAAAATGAGCCAAAAGAAGTACCACTTTCCGATCTCCTTCTCTTTCCGAGTTGTTACCTCCCCTAAACAACTCAAGCCAGCTATGCAACACACATCAGATACGTTTAAGGCCAAAACTTAAATGTGAAGGGAGACCAAAGAGGGCATGGCATCGACCACAGACGGGCCAGATCGGACATCACCCGCTCTGATGTATTGGATATATAAGTGTATCCTTCCAGGCAGAGCACTCTAGTAGAACCCGAGACGGCACGGGAGACGCCAGCGTTCTGCAAGGCTGAGTGAACCCGTTCTCCGTTCAACCTGCGGGTCCTAATCACCAATTATGAGCCTATTAGGGCCGCTGGCAGCTCATTGTGTCCCGCCGCAGCGGATGGGGCTCTGGGTGTAGACCTCTGCCCCGCTTCGCTCCGCTCCGCTGAGCGCCTGTCAGCCCCGGTTGAGCCGCCGCCGTGATAGGACCCGTGTACCGGCAGATAACAACGCCTGACCTTACAACCGGTTACCGAGGGACGCTCGGCACGCCGACAGGGCTCATCGCAGTGCGACAGCGGTGGGATAAATCTGAGCCGCTCGGGGTGACGAGACTTCATTAAAGAAGAGCGAGAGAGAGCGGGTAATGCCTCTGTAGTGTACTAATAGAAGCAGAGCTCTCGTTAGCCGAGCGCCAGGAAAGATCCATCACCGGCATCTCCTTCTTTTACTCGGCTTACAAGGGGACCGAGAGCGAGAGAGATTTAGGCTCCCATAAGGAAGCTCTGGCAGCGGTCTCTCAGCAGGCCGGTTAAATTATCTCGCAGGCGAGAGGCGAGACAGTTGCCAATGCACAGAGGAACTTGTTAAAGTCTCCCTTTTAGAGCAAACCGCCGGCTAATGTACGACTAGCGGGCCGTGGTCAAAAGTTCAGCCCCTGCATATGTAAAAAGGTAGCGGAGCGCCCGGGGCTGAATCCCGAGGAAAATAATTGCGCTAAACTGCTGAAAGCGCGCAGTCGGACGCCGGACCGGATCCCAACGAAGCGATTGTGATGAGGGCGGCGTGACGGGGGAGGAGGCCATTGGGCGGCTGTGATTTTCCCAGCAGCCTCGTGTCCCAAAGCATCAAGCAGCTATTAGATGCCACAATACCCAGCCGTCTTAGAAATGTCAAACCAAACATGCTAAAACAGCTGTTTGACTACGCAAATGAAAAGGTTACAGGGGCGTCTGGGATGTACAGTACTTCACGTAAAAAAAAAACGGAAGAAATATCAATGACCTCACTCGACATTGACCAAAACTTCAGATCAGCAATGCTTAAGGTTAAGAGGGTAATAAAGAGTATTTTTGTAAAAAAAAAATTGTTAGCGTAACCTGTCTGTAGAATCTGTTCTCAGCTCGGTTTTATTTTTTAAGCATCTTTCTATTGGCTGATAAACCTAAAGCCTTTTCACAGGTAAAATGTTAGTAAACGGCATGTATACAAACAATTAAATACTTTTCGTTGTCTTCAAAATTGTTTGGTACAAATGGTCAAACCGAAGAGTCCAAGCTTAATACTGGTGACAATGCCAACATTTTTTCTTTTTTTGCTTCAATGCTTCAAAACAAATGTCACTCATAAAATAATCCATTATTTAATTAGGTTGAATATTGAAGTTCATTCATTTCCCTTTTGCTTCGTAAAAATATAAGGCAAAAATTCTGTCCTTTTTCACATTAAGAGATGTAGATTCTCACACTCGCAGACGTCTGTTTATCAGAGAACATCACTAGTGTTATTCCAGCCCATCAAATACTATAAAGAGACCACTTTATAATCATGAAGAGAAAATGACTCCACCCTTATCAAAGCTAAACACATCAGCATGGCCCTAATGTACAACTGCAGGCCAGAGACACACACACACACACACACAGAGAGAGAGAGAGACATGGAATAAAATATTTGATATACAGATTACGATTAGAGGACAGTCATGTGAATGAAAGCCTTCTATCTATCAGAGATTCACGCCTCGCCAGTCATTTCAACCAAGTCAGCAAAACGGAAAAATTATCTCAAAATTACAAGATCAAATGAATGAATATGAACCGCAACATACTTAAATTCTTTTTTATCATATTTATGATTTTTTTTATGTGCTGTATTAAGAGTCAGAATAATAAAAAAGTAATTTTAAAATAAATCCATACAACTTAACATGTTGTTGTTGCTGTTGTTATTTATTATTATTAGTATTATTGCTTATTATTATTAGTAGTAGTATTGCTTTTCTTATTGCTATTGCTATTATTATGGTTTATTATTATTATTATTATTATTATTTCCCCCATAGCTTATATGGTTTCCTCACGCCATTACTGCATCAGATGTTTGAAACCTCTACACCTTCACAAACACTCAACTAAAAGAGGGTGTCCCACTCAGACGCTGTAAAACAGCTCGAATAAGAGGCATTATTCTAGATTTGCGCAGTTATAAATCACATATAGCTTCTTGAGGAAGACAAAGACGTTTTACTGCGCTCGGGTGTAATATTGTTTGAGGTTCTTCCTGTCAACATTATGCAGAGCTGTGCAACCTTGAACAATTACCCACAATCCCATATGAGACTGCAAGCAATTAAAACGATAGCATCTTCATAGCCTCATAACCAATAAATAAAATAACAGCACCGGTTTGTGTTCCAGTCACTAATACTTGAGAAGGTTCAGGAGAGAGAGACGAGGATATACATATAAAAAGAGAAGAATAAATATAATACAGTATATATAAATAAATACAATTAAAAGCCCCAAATGATGAATATAGATACAGATGACATGGGTGTATTATCTGCACTATGAATTGTGCTTTCCGTCTAGATTTGGTTTATTTTGAATGTCTTATTATATCTTGCAAATCTGCATTAAATGTTTATTCCTAAACACGATAGATATTTGCTTGCTGAAAAGGATGTAAGGTCTCCGCCAAAGAATGAGAATCGTAAAATCTAACCACACGCCCTGTTGCACACAGACGTCCATCAAATAAAACTGACAGTGGCAGATATGAGGGATTTGAGTTATAACTGCATATATTCATCCCCATCTATTTATAATCAGGTAATGATGAGCTGGGTTGAAATACGGAGCACGCTACCTCAAATCCTGCCTTGAGAACTTAAAAAAAATTAAAACAAAGAATACATCAAATGCATTGTGTGGCCTAAAGCATATCAGAGGCGGAAGGAAGGGCCGCAGGTGCGAGACAGGCAGATACTTTATGATTTATGAGGATGTTGAATTTTATAGTTTGTCTCTGTAAGTGTATATGACTGTCCTCTTCGGGCTAAAACAGCAGAGTGTTGCCTACAGGAAAATCTGCCCGTCTGATTTATGCACGAGCCGCGTTACACACACGCGTGCAAAGGGACACGCACACACAACCTACAGGCCATTCCTGCTCAAGAATCAAAGCACCAAGGAAACTTTTTTGGGCTACAAATAAATAAAAAAGGAGGTATTTTAAAACGGACTATTTAGTTATTCTTTGTATTTTTATTTAGCCACTATATTGTATTTGAATTGCAATGCTCTGTGTAGCCTAGGGCTTTTCCTTCATACGGTTAAAAATGAATACAAACAAATACAATTCTCATGCTCAGCCGCCACACCACAGCAGGTGAAAAAGATCAAGCCACGGTTCTTACCATGGACTTTGTGAAGGGTCGGGCAAGGGTGAAGAGCAGCGTCATGAGCCACCAGCTGCGGTGGAGGGAGGTGTACATCATATTCCCAGGATGCACTGCGTTACAGATGACGCCGTGGGGTGACATGCGGCGGTGGAGCTCGTTGGAGAAGAGGATGTTGCAGAGTTTGGCGCGGTTGTAGGCCAGCATTGACCAGTACTCCTTCTGAGGAGGCGAGAGGAGATTCAGGTCCACCTTCCCACACGAGTCCAACAGATCTGTGAACCTTCAGGAACATATTATAAGAAAAAGTGTATAATTATCAATCGAAAAGTAAGAAACCACACTTCTTAGAAGCAAACTACTATCTGAAATGTAAACTTTTTGTTTGAGACTGAATATCCGATGAAGAAAAATAACTACGTTGTTTAAGCAAAAAGATTGTATAAAGCCTAATAAGACCAGAAACAATAATGCAACCAAGTAAATATTACCAATTTAACATTCGGTTTGATCTTAAAGGGATAGTTCACGCAAAAATTATTTTATTTATTCATTGCAAACCTGTATGACTTTCTTCAAAAGAACACAAAAGACCCCCATTGACTTCCATTGTATGGGCACATAACCACAGAGATATTTCTCAAAATATCTTCTTCTGTGTTCCACTGAAGCACGAGTCAATTACAGATTTGTTTCATATGTGGGTGAAAAAATGATGGCACAATTTGAATTTTCAGATGAACTATGACTTTTAAAGTCTGATTTCACAACTGGTGCCTATAAGAACAAAGTTCAAGTTTAGAAATCACCTTAAGAAATGTGAGCCGATGGAGAAATGAAGTACATGAGCTTTGGCAGTCCAGGCCTGGCTTAATGCACATCAAAGCGCCGACATGATGTTCTTTAATTGGCTCTGACTAAGCTGTTAAACGCCAGATGTTTGACAAGGGCCCTGAACGCAAGGTGTTGTATTTTCCTGACGTGTCCTTGTGCGTATGTAAACAGTCCCAAGAAACTTCAGCTCAATAAACGGCTTCTGCGCCCACAATCGTGCTCGACGTTTACCTCTTAATTATGCGCTTTACATAACAGCCAATCAAAACGTCACGTTCCCTGTATGACAATCTCCGTGCGGCCCGTGTCGCCGTTTGACACCTTACAACTCTGCTTGGGTAAACAACAACATCTGCAGGCGTCTTCTGTCGGGCGGCGTAGCGCTCTTACAAACGCTAAAGGTGTGAACTGCGTGAGGGTGGGAAATGACTTCATTCTAGGAAAACAATGATAACAGTGCCGTCGCATAAGAACAGCCAAAGGTGGGTGAGTGTATAATATTGAAATATAAGTTGAGCTTGATTTTGCTGGAAATATGTCATTTGAGTCAACCCACGATAAATAATCTTTAATTGTATGTTTAAAACAGAGATGGTGATAGAAATGCAAAACGCACAGATTGTACACGGTAAAAAATGATGGGAAACAATCATTTTGCAGCAGCTGGAGCACCAGGAATATACAGTAAAAAAAGTTTCCCCCTGTAAAATGTCATTTTTTTCCAGTTTTTTTATTTATGTTTCTGTAATTGACTTTTTTTGACAGTATTTCAAAAACACATGAAAAATCTGCAGTAAAATTTCGTAAATGAACAGGTTTTTTTGGACACTATACGTGAAAAATCTGTAAAAGAATGAGATGAATATTTTGTAAAATTACGTTTTTTTACAGTGTACTTTTTAAATAGTTTCACCAGAAATTGAAATTCGGTCAGCGTTTATTCACCCTCATGATACAAAGCTATTAAATGTTAGAGATAAGTTGGAAAACAACTCCAGTTGACAAGGAGCTTATTTCTTCAAAAACATCCACCTCTAACATTAACACTGTTCATCTTCTCCAGTTTAAAACCTCAATCATGTCGAGTTAGTAAATAAAGTCAGCATTGACATTTTCGTGTGAACTGTTTCTTTAAGCATCATTTCAGCCGTTACATATCCATCCTCACAGTAGCACATGTTGACCTTGTCATCATCTCGTGTCTAAGATAATCTACACGGCCTCCCCGGCAGAGGTGAAAAAAGTCTATTTTCAGAGTCGAGGTATGAAAAGGTCAGTTACCCTGGTATTTAATGACTCCGGTATTCTGCTCTGAAGAGACTGAAGTATGAAAGCGTGACGCTATCCAGTGTGAGGTTTCAGAGGTGAGTTTTCTGTCTTGTTGGGAGTCGTGAGGCAAATACCATCACCCATCTGTTCTGTCACTTAAGCCCCAGTGCTATAACACAGATAAAACGTCCCTGTTGGTTTTATTTTCCCGCCCTCAATTTCTCTCACCTTCCCTTAGAGTTTTGTCGCGGCTCGTCTGGGGTGTCAGGGTTTAATTCTGTGGTTAAGGCTTTGGGAAACATAATCTCTTTTGCGGGTCAGAGGTCAGACGGTGAGCTCAAAAGGCCACATATTAAAGGCACTGACAGAGATGTGGATGTAAGGTGCGGACATTGAAAATGATCAGGTGTAGTAGAGGAAGATAATAGAGAGAAAAGAAATAACTGTTAAGTTAAATGGAGGAGTTTGCTGAAACCGGCGGAGATTAGTGTGATAACAAGGAAGTGATTTTACTGTTTGGGGAGAGGAAATGAGACATCTTATTCTTCCAATGGCACCGAGGGCCAGTTAATCTAATGGACCCTCCCTCTGGAGAACGTGTTTAAAGGGATATTTCACCCCAAAAATGAATCATTTCCACACGATTGCATTTTTCCAAGCAACATAAAAGGGGAATTTCTACACAAAGTTTTCCTTATATATTCAGTTACAATAAACTGTGAATAAAGCTCACTAATATCAAGCTTCGATAGCGAAGATCTCCATGTGTTTGTTTCACTAAACTATTTTGAATATAAACGGTTTCATCTTAACAACATAAACACACGTTAATGCACATGCGCACTTTTCTGACCCCAACTGAACTTCCGGTTCACATTCACAAACAATAGAGCGCCTGTAGAGTATTTCTAAAAACAATCAAAAGAAACCGAGAAGAAATGTTACTTAGTTAAACTTGTCTCTCCAATATTTTGAATTTGGACTGCGATACCAAGCTCAACCACTAGATGTCAATGTACCATATGGTTTCTTTAAATGCGACCGAACTACAGGACCTATTCAACAAATTGTTTATTTAATAATATGAACATAACACAAAATTTAACAAATCATTTATTTAATACAATTATTATACGGTAAAATATTAATACAAATTAATATTAAAATAAATTAAATATAAATAGTTAATTTTTTATTTATTAGACACTAGCCGAACACAAACCGGAAGTTAACCGGGAGCGCACACGTCCGATGAAACGGCCTATAGTGGAAAAATCATATGCATCACTTTTGTGATGTTATTTGAGCTTTTTAAACAGTAGAAAGCCTCAGAAATATTACCATGGCACTAGGTTAAATTTGTAAATGCTTTTCACAACCTGTCATGCACTACAAAAGAGAATTATTTTGCAGCGGATCACCAATTTTTTCAATGATGAACTTCACTATCACAAACCTATTTCGGCATTGATAGAAACCTGTGAATCTGACTCCAAGAAACTGGACAAAAGTGAAACTGATGCTTGCAAAATCTCCTGCCATTATTGTAATAAGCATCACATGGCATTGTGTGTAAACCTCAGATTAAACGTGAAGCTGTGATTAGAAGGATCAAAGGTCAGGTGAGAGGGACATCTCACCTGTGAGACTCCGAGGAGACCACCACCACCCGAGCAGGAGCGGAGCACCGCAGGACGTCCTGCAGGAGCTGAACCAGGAAGAAATGACCAAGGTGACAGATCTGAAAGGTGGATTCAAGGCCGTCCTCAGTCCGACTCCATGGCTGCGTGCAAACCGCTGCATTACACACCAGAATGTGCAGGGGCCTTCAGAAGAAGAGGATGAAAGGGGAAAACACTCAAATCACTCAAATACAGATACAGTAGACGTTTGACCTTTTTCAAACTGTATAGCACGATAAATGTAGTGAATTCTCAATTGAAGTGCATCTATTCAACAAAGACAAATGCGAATAAAAGTATATTATCTATACTGTATATATATGAAACAAAGCAATTTAAATGCAACGTATTCTAATTTTACACACTAATGCTGGGTTCACACCAAACGCGAATTAAGCTATTTGCCAAGTAAATTACATCAAAGTCAATGCAAAGACGTGTATAGGCGCGTCAATCTAGTCTTCCGCGAAAGTTGAAAATATTTGTCAGATCGCGTCACTCATGTGAAAACAACAAACTTTTCTCGCGAGTAATGAAGAGCGTTCAGTGTGAACCCAGTGTAAGTGCATATTTTATTTATTTCTCAGCCTCTTTTTTTGTAGTGTGCTTTTTGTCATTAAAAAAGTCAATTTATAAGTCCATAAAGGTTGTAACTACAAATGTTAGCTCTATACAATGAAAACTAGCAACTACGACTAACACAAGGAAGAATAACAAGTGTGGAAATGTATGAAAAATATGTAAAAATAAAATAAAATCAATCAACTAAACAATAGTGATAAATAAAACTAAAATAATTTACTTATAATTAAATAACATTCACTTAAAATCAAACAAATTGAATTCAAGTTGAACTAAATTTTCAAACACACAATCATCCCATCAAATCTCTTTCAAGGTCAGTCTGGCCAAACATCCATCCATCAGCAAGAGAAAGGTCAGAGATTTCTGCAAAGATCTTTTTCTTTGACAGAGTCGCTTCAGTGGTCCTGAAACCACGACCGTACGGCGAAATAATCTGAATCCACCCCACCAATTTTTAATTTCTTCCATTAGAATTAATTACGAAGCCCACGGGCAATTTGTGTACTCCATATTTAACACTGCCTGCACTATTAATTAAAAACTGGTTGCTGGAAAATTAATGGAGGAATTGTTATGCCCTGCTTTAATGAGTCTTCTCTATGACATTAAAAAAAGTACACTTCATATTTCCCTTCAGGTACTGCGCGGAACGCTGCAGCGTGCATCAGTGGAAACGCAGAGGATCATGGGAAATGAACAGGGGCCACTGTTACACCATACGCTTCTATTAGAAACACGCAGGTGCTTAACCGGCACTGTGGAGACCGGGTTGTGGTTACTGACATTTTAAACACAAAAGGACAAGCAGCACGTTATTTATTTTATATATAAATAAATCCTTGTGCTCATGATTTGACAACTACTAGCTTGATGTCTAATGGCTAATTCACACTGATCTAACAAGCACAAACAAACTCCAAAACCAACAATCGTCCCCAAACGGCAACATTCTATATTCTCATCGAGATTTCAACAAAGCCCAACGTGTAATACATGTGAATAATAAAAAAATAATTATATTCTACAGCAGTTAAAGGTGTAGTTCACCTTGAAAATAAGTCCCCACTGACATTCCATAGTAGGAATAAAAATTACTATGGAAAGTCAATGGGGGCTTATTTTGAAGAGAAGTACTCCAGTAAGGCCCATTTACTCCATGGCTAGCCAAAGGCTAAGTCACACTGAGTTTGTTAGATCAGTGTGAAACCTCTTTTGCCGTTTGTTGGATCAATGTCAATAAGAATTTAGAATTTTGGTGTTTGCTGGATTTGTTTAGTGTTTGTTGTCTTTTGTTGATATTGGAGTTTGTTGGTGTTCATTGCCATTTGTTGGATCAGTGTGAATTAGCCTTCATACTAGAACTAAAAAGATTTAATAAATGGCTGTAAATTAAAAAGAATTACTGAGTCTACATCACAACTACAACAAAGATTAATAGGAAAGATTGTCAGGATCATAAAAAAAATTAAGAAACGAAACGAAAATAAATGAAACGGGAAACAAAACAAAATGAGAAACGAAACACAAAACAAAACAAAACGACACACAAAACAGAAACGAAATGTGAAACGAAACAAAACGAAACAGGAAACGAAACCACGAAACAAAACAAAATGAAACAGGAAACGTGAAACGTGAAACAAAACGAAACGAAACACAAAATGATAAACAAAACGGAAAACGAAACAAAACGAATCAGGAAACGAAACGCGAAACAAAACAAAATGAAACAGGAAACGTGAAACAAAACAAAACGAAACACAAAATGATAAACAAAATGGAAAACGAAACAAAACGAAACAGGAAACGCGAAACAAAACAAAACACAAAATGATAAACAAAATGAAACAGGAAACGCAAAACAAAACTAATAACCAAGCAAAAAACTTAAATAAAAAAACTAAAACAAAACGAAACAAAAAGAAACAGGAAACAGGAAACGAAACGCGAAACAAAACAAAACGAAACACAAAATGATAAACAAAATGGAAAACGAAACAAAACGAAACGCGAAACAAAACAAAACAAAACGATAAACAAAATGAAACAGGAAACGCAAAACAAAACTAATAACCAAGCAAAAAACTTAAATAAAAAAACTAAAACAAAACGAAACAAAAAGAAACAGGAAACAGGAAACGAAACGCGAAACAAAACAAAACGAAACACAAAATGATAAACAAAATGGAAAACAAAACAAAACGATAAACAAAATGAAACAGGAAACGCAAAACAAAACTAATAACCAAGCAAAAAAATGTATTAAAAAAACTAAAACAAAACGAAACAAAAAGAAAGAAAGACGAAACGTAATGAAATAAAACAAAACTAATAACCAAACAAAAAACTAAAATAAGAAACTAAAACAAAATGAAATGAAATGAAACAAAAAGAAAGACGAAACGTAACGAAACAAAACTAAACTAAAATCTTGATATTGTTGGGATCACTTACAAAACAAAACAATACAAAAAATGTTTTTTTGACAGAAAATATCCTTGGCCCAATAATTCTCAAAGCCGGATAAAATGCCAATTTCTCATCTTAAAACAACTAATTAAAATCCTTAACATCTGCAGATTGCAGGAAGATGTATTGGATTACTGAAAACAGACCCAAATGCTAAACCTTCACAGAAGATCTTCATCAGATGGTATCAAACACCATCTCTCACAATAAAGCCCACACGAGCGCTCAGCACAGCTCACGATTGCCCAAAGGGCAGCAAGATGCTCCAGGACCCATGAGAGCACTTCATCTCCCGCTGGAGAACACGATTCGCTGGAAACATCTGTGGAGGAAACAGATCTACTCTCCTCCTCTGACTGACAATCTCACAGTCATGGGCACGAATCCTGCCGCTCACGCGTGTGCGCTCAGATCTCTGTAGAACTTAATGAAGCGTGGACTCAAAAAGAGGGAGTGATTGTACCTGAGAGAACACCATTAAACTTTATGACTTTCATGCTCGGCTTTGAAACCGTGTAATGGAAGAGGAACATGTCTGTGATCGCTGGCGAGCGGAAGAAAACGCGTCCCATGGGCGCTCTGGAAGACAGGAAGACTCTGGTATCGGGCAGGAAAATCAAGGGGTACTGCCACCCTGTTCTTCAGGCTTCAGGGGATGTGCCAGACGTTTCGCAAAGAAGTCGTTCACCCCCAAACAAATCCTGCCATCATTTATGCTCCCATGCTCCTCTAAACGTATACGACTTTCTTCTGCGAAACACTAAATAGGATATTTTTTCTTAGCAATGAAACCTTGTTCTTCGGTGTATAATCACTAAAACTAAAGAATCCTTATAATAACTTGATATTCGCAGTAAAATCTAATATTTGTTCAACTCACGCATGCAGAGCCTGAAACAAATGTGGTGACATACATTGTTACTGAAGACGTTTTGGCATCGCTCTTGTGGATTCATGTGACTAGTGTGTCGCCATTTTTTTTGGGGGGGGTTCTGTACCCATGAGTTTATTAAGGGTTTGACATTTCCAAATCCAATTAATTTCTTTAAATGACGGCAGAATTTTCAGAAATATTTCTTTTATAAATATAATATAATATAATAAAATTAAATATGAAATTAAATTAAATTAAAACTTAAAAAAAATAGTTTAGGGGGAGTATTGTACAAACCACATGTACAATTATGTGTGAGTATGGGTGTATAAAACATAAAATATCATACAAACAATCTTAGAGAGAAGGAGTCGATCCATGTCCAGAGGCCAGAACTCTTGGACTCTTTAGCCAATAACCAACCAACCAACCAAACAACACACTAAAACAATTCAGAACAACTGAAAAGCAACGTGTCAACCAGAAATGAGAAACACCTTAGGCCGTGTTCAGACTTGACTTCTTTTTTGACAAGAAAAGGTTACAGAAAGCAGCCGAACGCCATGACTTCGGAGGCAGCGTCTGTGCACGAAGGCAGCCCAGAGAAACAGATAGGCAGCGTAACGGACATCTATTTGAATTATAAACAGAGAGCGTCTGCAATAGCTAATCACATAAAACTATATTACAAATTTCAGAAGTTGTTGAAAGTGAAAATTAAACTTACATTTATACAAAACTATGCTCCAATGGGCGTTTAAAAAAGCGCTCGGGACGTTTTTGAAAACACGGCTTACTCCATAAGATTATAATGTGAAACAGATGCTAGCAGCTTCAAAAAAGAAGTCAAGTCTGAACACGGCCTTCTACAATTTCCTGACACGCATGCAATGTATGGGCAAACAAACACCAAACACATTTTCTTTGTGAATTGTAAGATTAAGTTCTGGTCCGTTGTTACTCTGCCGAGAGAAGACGGTAGGATACCCTAGATGATGCAGTGGAGATATTTTAAGCTACGGTAGGCCATAACAAGCCTTCTTACGAGGCAAACTGAGATCATTTCTTTCTTAAACAAAATCTCTCTCTCCCCAAATTTAATTTCTCTGGCCGATTTGGAAATGGGTCTCGGTGGAAAGGAGAGTTGTTATTTGTATGATAATCCTGCTGTTGTGTCCTATGATTTAACAACTCTCGCTCATAGCGCACGATCGTTCAGAGACGGCCTCCCGCCAGGCGTGTCCTAATAAGCAAAAAGCTAACAAATGGTTTTAATAGCTTAGCCCACATAATGTAAAAACTCCCTTTAAACTTATTAATGCGATCAGGGGGGTCTTCCGCAAATGTGCAATTTGCGCATCATGGCGAGCGGGGGCAGTAACGACCGAACGGGGAGGAATAACGCTCCATACTTACTTTAAAGAACCCCCAGGGCACGACCTTTGACCTGAGAATAATCTCCAGCCATAAAAGAATGATTGCTTTTGTCCTCCTCCACTCTGACTGGCCGTCATTAAGGGGCCGCGTTTATGGGCCGCAGAGAAAATGTGAGGCTAACAGAACGATGCTTTAAAATGGACACACACGCTGTAAACTGTGTAGCGTGCTACGAGCTAACAACAACCAACGCCACCCAAAACTGTGTCATTACCACAGGGACGTCGGGCTAACTGCAGCTTCGTAGAGAGGATATCACAGTATTTTATTAGAGCACAAATCTTGATCTACGGCAAAGTGTGATAATTAAACCAAGCATCTCTTTAACCTCCTGTGTATCAAGCACAAGCAAAAAGAAACATTCTTATACGGCTTACGTTTTTGTCTTACCGTGGAAAGGATCTATAAATTTAGTCAAGAGTTTGTCGTGGCGTATTGTTTAATCCTCCCTATATTACCACTTTTTGTCGCAACTTTGTTCTTGTTGACAGATGAGCACTCCATACAGTGTTCCAAACGGGCATACAGATGATGATATCTTTAGCCTAGTTGGCGTAACATATAGAAGCTATTGCCGCTAGACACAGACACAGCCGTTACAAACAAGCCACACATTAAAAAGTGATACGAAAGCAATTGCGAATGAATGGATGTGTGTTTGATACACATCAAAGTCTCTTTAAGGAAAGTCATTTTACTCCGTGGTCATCTTGATAACACCCCCAGGCTGCTACTTTCTAGTCATGTAAGTACAGTGCCCGTCTACTTGTGACAGGTCTTATCAAACGCCGTACTGAACCACGTCGTTTCTATGAGGAGCCCATTCCCTCCAACAGCATGTGTAAGTGTGTGTATATACACTCATATACACCTCCTCGCATTAAAGCTGTAGATTTATCAATATTTTCATAATTATACAATTTGAATAATATCATAATAGTATGGTGACAGTATTGTGAGTAGTAAAACCATGGTGAAAATGTGGTTACTATGGTTTTACTACAAATACAGCGAAACAATTAAAAAATTTCGTGACTATAGTAAACCATTGGTCATTTTCGTAACTGTGTATCTGATGGAGATAATGTCCAGCCTAATAATCTTTTGTCATATTTTACCATTAAGTTGTATTTTGTATTAAACCAAGTCAAATTTTGATTCACTGCAGGTGGCTAAATCGTATTCATTTTTATGATGTAGAATTTGTACAAAAGCACAAAAAAGTAATAATGGAGGCTGAAAGCAAATCATACTAAAACATACAAATTAGATCGTCCAAATTTACAGAATTTAGCTACTAGGTACAACAGTTACAAATTGCCGTAAGATTGTGTGTTATGGTCCGATGGTTCATACTGTCATTGTAACGCTTGTGTTGTATTACAACATGTGACTGACTAACCGTTTCACTTGTATAGACCACTTCGCAAGATGTTAACTCTAGCACTATCAGTTTAATTTCTTATTAAAAAAATGTAAGTCGTACATATATAAATCTTAAAGATATTCGTTTAACACTTGGATTCGTTATAAACTTTCTGTTGTATTTTGTTTGTGCCGTGTTGAAAAACTCAAACAGGAAGTTCTTCTGGACCAGCGTTCTTTACGTTTTCCAAAGTGGTCTATAAGAATCTGTCTTAAGCCCAGTTTATGGTTCTGCGTCACACCTACGTAGCCTGACGCGCACCTCTCCAAAAATGTAACAATGCGTCAACTCAAAGCGGACCGTACGCAGACCGCAAGCGCTGGGATTGGTCTGTTTGAACCCCTCCCTCAGGTCAAAAAACTCTTCGATGGAGTCATGTTTACTCAAACGCATTTCCCAATGAATTATCCAAGTAAATTATTTGTGTTTCTGTCTTAAACATCTCAAGTTGCTACAAAAGTGACTGTTTACTTGCAGCTATCACTGCTAATGCTTCTCAAAGGAGCTGCTTCTTCTTCGGCTCTTGTCTTGGTTACACAAGCGACAGACGCGTGGTCATTGCCTGTCGACGTAGAAGTATAAATGAAAACCGACACGTAGCCTACTGCGTAGAGGCTACGGCGTAGATCTGACGCAAAAGTAAAAATCGGGCTTTAGAGACGAAAAGAATGTCATGTTCCGCACAAACGGTTTGATGTGGTTTCACCGGCTGTTATCGTCAACGATTTATACCACTCCCATTGCTCTTGTTGCAAATTAGCCTAGCGTCGGGAAATTTTGTCCACAAACGATCAATATTCACCAAATGCTTGCCAAAAAAACAGGCATTCAAACATCGTCACAGATGAAACATTGTCAGCTTGGCTCTGCGGCATATGTTGTGTGACCGAGTAAATTAAACGCTGCAGTACCTGACGTGAACAAAAGAATGATAACGACATGGAAATACCTTCACCTACAAAGAACAAAGGGAACACGACACGGAGAGGAATAAATGAGTGAGGCTATGGGGGTTTACCAATGACTACAAAAGAAAAGAGAGAGCACAAAAAAGTATAGAGCTGTGATTGAATTAAGCTCCGATGGCGGTAATTGTTAATGTGTGTTCGGAGCGCCTGCAGACATCTCGATAGAAACAGAAACAGGAAGGCGTGGCGTGGCGTGGCGTGGCGTGGTCTCACCAGCTGCCTGCTGCCATTCACACCTGAGCACCTCTCCATTCTGATGAGAATTAATCTACTCCACCTCCTCTGGGACACACACACACACCCATACACACATATACACACATCCTGGGAATAGCTAATGAAGAAATACAACCTTGGCAGGGGAGAGAGAAGATATTCATTCATTCACTCCCTCCCTCACTCGCTGGCTTGGATGCGATCACGCTCTGGGCTTACGTGCAAAGGGTGTGTGTGTGTGTGAACATGGACATAAGGTGTGTTTGACTCAAGGTTCTGGCTTGAGCTCGGACAGCTGATGAGGTCATCAAAGGTCAAAGCCAATGGGATGATGTCATTTTATCAGTTTCGTTGTAAATGTTCTGGAAATCATCACAAACCAATTGTGGTTGTGAGTGGTTTCCAGGACAGGGCTGGAGTCTGGTCCCAAACGTTATAGGTGTCTTGATCGAGAAAACAACTTACACAGACATTTTTAAAATAGTTTGGTGCGATTGTTTTGTCTCAAGATGGTCAAAGTGATGTTTTTTTTTTGTAAAATATGTTTTTGAAAGGACTTAAATATCCTAAAAAAGGCTTAGTCCTGGCTGAAGCTAATCCTTGTCTGGGAAAACGCCCCACTGCGTTAAAAGTTATTGTATGTAACAAAATATTCAGGAACCTGACATGTGCATACGTTTTGTAATACATAATTTTTTTTACAAACAGTTACGGGATAAAAATATACAAAAAGTTAAATGACATCCTTGTCCATGTTGTTTTACACCAACAACTGACAATTTGTAGACCAGTTATGGGCAATTCTGTGAAAATGTCAACCTTACCATGAAAAAAGGTTTTTTACTACACTAACAGCCTAGATATCAACATTTGGTAGTTCAAATACCCATGTGAGGTTTTTTAAGCATTTGTTTTATTTTTAGTGCATGAATTTTCATAATCAGGGAAGTGCATATTCCTCATAAATGGGCTCTTGAAAATTCCCGAATGCTCAAAGTAATTAAATAGTTAAAGTAGTGTAAACTTAATTGTATATAAACATATGTACCAACTTTGAGTTCCTGTAACTAATTCTTACTTTTGAGTAAGTTTAACTACATTTCAACAAGTTAATTCAAGACGATTAGTTGAGAATGAATTTCTGTTCCCACATGCTTTACGTGAGACTGTTTTAGGAGAGTACGTTTTGAAATGAAGTGTTATTTTATGAGTTTTTAGAAAGGAAAAAGCCTTTTTATATTGGATATTTAGAGGAGTTTGTTGTATTTTTGACTTTTGGGGTTGCCATCGTTCAGAAGAGTGGTGCTTATGCTTAGGTTGTACATTTTTTGTCCCATTCTTAACGCATGTTCATTTCCCCTTTTTAAAATAGAAAACTCTTACATAGTCTGATATTTTTATAATGTTTAAACTCAATCAACAAGGGTTTAGCCAAATATAAACAAATCGTTGAGTATAATGGTAGCAAAAACATTCTCTGAGCATTTAAATGTCACATCCATAACGCTGGAATTGACCTTAAAAAGATATTTTTTAACAGTGCAGGCTCATTTTGGGTGTTCTGAACAAACCGCAACACAATGTCACAGCAATTCATAAATATTTTACTAAGTTGCTAAATATCATGAATTTGTCGTTTTGTACAATTAAATACGATCTGTGATTGTCCAGTTACTGGTTGGAATTATGGAAGCATTTCATATGAATTAGCCTCCTAGTAAAGAGTTCCCATGAATTCCCATGAGATCAGGCTGCAAACCCCTAACTAAAAGTGCTAAACGTTGTCAAGTGATTCCTCCTCCAGCGTGTGTGCTTCTGGTTCAAAAAGGAATGTAAAACCCCATACATGAGTCTTGTTTAGCACCGTTTACTGAACCATGGTATTTTTTTGGTTACTCGTGGCATTTCTTTTTTGGTAACAACAATGGTACTTTTATACACTATAAATTTACTATAAATTCTGACAAATGAGCCAAACCTCCTCTTGAAAACACCAAAGCCTCGCCAGGCAATGTGTTGTGAGCAAAGCCTAATGCACAAAAAGAGTAACGGGGGAATAAACCATTATGACCGGGTCATGAGAGATTGTGGGCTGCCCTAACTTTGTAAGAGTCTGTTACAGCGAGATGCGATTTCAATCGGCCTAGTAGTAGATTTTTACATATTATTCCAAACATATTGTTGTAAACTGGATTTATACCCGTCCCTGAAGTCCATGATCATCAGGTCCTGTAGGGTGGTAGACCTTTACATTCTTCAGACACACTGTCGAGTTCAATGTGCAGTTTGACTGTGGGTCACTGGGCCAAATAAATGATTTGGGTCCTGAACGGCACTGAACTAATGGGTTAATCTCTCTTTCTTATTAAAGCCTATCAGCTTCTATTATGAGCTGACCGGCCGTGATGTGTTTTGGAGAGTCGAGAACCAAGAGCGATTTGCACAAGACTGAACAGTCACTTTAACCGGTCAGCCTCGACAGAGAAGCACACACACCACAGAATACATGTGAATGCAACCCCAAAGTCTGACAACAAAAACATCCAACAATTCCACGTATCCTAACACGCATCAATCCCATAATTCATTGCAAAGGACGCATTTTTTAATTATAAATTCAATCTAAACCTAAAAATATCAGTTTTTATGCTTGATAAAGTATAGCAGTCTTAGCTTAGCAACATGCTAACGGCAAACTCATCATTGATGCTCAGCGAACCCATTTCACGCAATCCAGTGAGAGGAAGGACACGCATGTGAAAAAGTTACGCTTGAAGTGGGGGGCGGGGGTTTGGCTCAGGGACAGGGTGGGGGTCACCTCCAGGGGTCTGGCCGCTGACCAAGCTGCTGCCGTGCCCCGGGGCCGGCCAGGGGCCAGATGAGTCCTGCAGCCCCTCGAGGGCCTGGGGGCACCAGCGGTATCTCCGTATGCCCCACACGAGCAGGACGTCACCACTGTAACTGCAACCCACTAAATATGGATTGTGTGCTGATGGAACTGTGAAGGACGAAGCTGTGCCACAGTACAAGAAAATAGATCCAACGAGGACTAATGGAGCGGAACCAAGAACACAATCTGATTTAAAACGCTTGAGAACTAAAAGTAAAGCAACAATGACATATTGAATTGAACTTCATTACTTTTAAGAGTATTATTAAAAATATTATTGTTGTGTATTCATAACATTAGTGGGTTATAAAACTGCAATTTGTAACTTTTGGCTAAAAGTACAGTTGAGCAAGTACATAAACAGTACTGTAATGTTGAAAACTGCGTCCTTACATGTCCTCGATTCACAACAATAAGCTTTTAATAATGACTTTGCTGTCGGATACGATGTCACACATAATGTCATTGTCCATCTTCTGTAAAGCTGAACTGCAATTTTATATTTCAAACAGAAACGGCAATATACAGACAAAAGTTATGGATTGCATAATAATAATATTCATTTGAAAGTTGAACTTGTGTTTGCCCACACGACTCAATGGAAGCACAACGTCACTTGCATATTGATCATAAATCATCATCATGTTTAGAACGCTGTCCTGAACTAAAGTCTGGCACAACTCACTTCTCTCCTGAAAACTACAGTCCAATAAGTTACAATGTGTCTTTCACAGCTCATGTGTAACGGCACGTCCTCGCGGCGCGGACAAAACACTCTAGACACGTCTATATTAAATCATAATTATACCTCATTAGCCTTATTACTGATCGCTACAGCTCACCATCACAAACCTAATGAATGTTTACAGATAAAAACACTATTGATATGATAACAGAGGACATACGAGACGCGCTTAAACTGCTAAATGCTTTTTTTTTAACCATAATAAATAACATTGTTACATGATAGTAATAAATAAAAGTATTATCAAATGCTAAAAAAGTGTTATATATTAAAATGTATTTATTGAAAAAAAACATACACAAAAACACGTTCAAGTCATATTTTGCTTATAATATAAGATTATTATTAATTCATAAACTAGCCAGCTAAATTATTAAATATAGCACTTCCACTTTTGTAATACTATTTGTAATAGTACAATGTCAACTTACATAAACATTGCATTATAAATACATACATAACCATTGACATTTACATATACTGTATACATGGGTTTGATCATTTTGTTCAGACTCTCTGAGAGTGAATGTGGGTGTTGCTCAGCTCGCTTCCTGTAAGCCGGGACAGTAATTGATTTAACTAGGAGACTGTGAAGGACTTACCAATCTGTGCCTTTGAGATTGATGGAGTTATGGGCAAGGTTTGGATACTTATTTATTGACCACAGAGAGGGACGGAGGGTCACAATGGAAGAGGGAAGACCTTTTGGCCCCTTTTCTGATGTGATAGTTGGGTAATGGAGCGCGGGGGTGGGGTCGGGTGAGGCGGGTCTCTGACCAGAGTGTACAGAAAGCTTTTGCTGAAGGCCCAGACAGAGGCCGCCGTGATGGAGTAAACAAGCTTGTGGAGATGACTTTTAAAGATTGGTGTCATTCACTAGCTGTGAGTGTGCGCGTAAACGTCGTGGTAATATTATTGTATCATTTTATTTTATTTAATGATTTTTTATTTCATTTATATCATTTTTTTATATTATTGAATCAATTATTTGCTTATATTATTAATACATTTTATCGTATTTTATTTGCCCTTGTTTTATTAGATACATTTTATTTTTGAATAAGCAGTCTGGTATACGGCTCATGTCGACCAAGCAATGAAAACCAGTGCGATGACATCACAAACATATTCTGAGCTTGTATACCGTTTTACTCACAGTTTCCTGCCTTTGAAGGCCTCTGCAAATTCTCGAACACTCCTCAGAGAGGCCAGATCCAGGGTCATGGCTTCGACGCGAGCTTTGTTCTAGTGAGAAAAGAAAAGAACAGTAAAAAGAGAGAAACCAGTCAAGATGTTGGCACAACATACATCCATCACTTTCACACGGCTAACAAACTGAAAGCCAAGGCCCAACACATCCCACCCCGAAAGTCTGGGCTATATCTCACGGACGCTGTGAAAAACAGCCCCATCTCGCTTTCCCTAAATCAGGGCTGCATTTCCAATAGGGAATGTTGCACATTGGCTGGCTGGGGAGCATCTCAATATCCTCTTTATGGCATTTTTATGACCCTCCGCGCTGCCTGTATCCGATCTTTCCTCTGTGCATCCTGTGCTTACACTAAGTAAACGGTGAGGCAGTGGCTTCCTTCATTCATAATGTCCATAATGGCATATAGAACAGGCTGGAGGAGATAAATAATGTATGAGCAAAGCCAAATCCACAGTAATGGCCTCTCTCAGTGCTGGCTTTTAGGTGCACCTTTGATCATACCAGAACAAGATCGATATTAAGGAAGACACATAAATCACTCAACAAAGGAAGGATCACGGCTTCGCTGGTCAGAGGTCAGCTGAAGTTTCACTGAGGTAAGGTCTGTGGGAATCCTGTGGTTTGAGAGGATACATGCAGCAACGGCAGAGTTGCACGATTCGTTTTTACACATTTCTCTGTTTATGCTTTGACGAATGAAATGTGGACCTCTTTGGTAAAAATCAACTCGTAGAACGGTTACAATTAGACAAACTGCTTAATGTAGCACAATTGTTTGAATCACCCTGAAAAAGCAAGTTTTATGAATGTGTTTTCTCTCAACAACTAGAGTACCGCAGGGATGACATATTTTTGTGTGCTAAACTCAAAAGCGAGTTAGCATTTTAGCCCGCCGCTTACCATCGTCCCAACGTCTATTGGTTTTGTTGAATGGGTTTCTGGTTAAATGCCTGAAATAAGGTCTGTGGTTAACAAACCAGCTATGACATAAAACACACCAGTTATAACCCACCCGTGATCTTTAAAAGCTTTATTGTGTCTTAAAAACGGCGGTTGCTAACAAGTTGCAAAAAGCGACTACATCCTTGATGCATGTATTAAAGTGCACACAATTCTTCTGACTGAATTCAAGTCATATTCCTTTAAGCGACACTTTATTTGAAGAGTCGAGACCAATAGCGTTTTAAGGGGAGGTGTTTGAACCGCTTTAATATTGCCAGTTTGCATATTTAAAAGCTATTTTTAATCTATGAAAAATGATACTTGCCTTGACAAATTATCAACCATCTACATTACTTTTCAGTGCATGTTTTTTTTTTATCTTATAAGACAAAAAATGATTCCTGAAACTCTTAATAATGAACAGAAAGTGAAGGTGACTGCAAACCATTAAAGAACAAATAGTGCCAGTGTCTGACAAGCTTTTCCAAGGCCACCAAGAAGGTCAATTTCCATGACGACGCGGCACTGCTCATCATGTGACGCACCGCAGAGCCACAGCAGCGTACGACTGATGTATTGCTTTTACATAAATGATTATGTCATGAAATATCTAATGTGCATGTGAATGTGTTTTGTTAAACACTTTTATAATGATCGCGTTAGTTGAGCTCTAAGCTGGCGCCGCCATGTTTGTTTCTGCCGCGGTCCGAGATCTGTCGGACTACAAAATACACAAATGTAAGTGCCTGGTGAACTGGTGTAAGAATAGAGAGATCCTAACAATTGCTTACATTGCAGATACTGATGTGAATAAAACGCATCCGTCAAATTATATTTGAGGAGATGGATGTATTTTGCGCTTGTAGGCACGTGTATATGTCTGAACATCAAATAAACATTATGTGCTTTAAAAGCACTGCATAGTTGTGATGCAGGACTGAGTCTGTCTCTGGTTCAGTGCCAGACAAAGCGCTGTATGTTATAATCACACCGGTGTATATGCGTCAAAGGGTTAAAATGATGAAAAGTGTATTTAAACATTAAGGACAGGCAGGAGCACTGCAATTGACGGAAATATAACGCGCATAACTCTCACAAATAATGCAACACAGCAGAAATCTAAACAAATGTGGATGGGGACTCATTACGAAGTAATTACTTACCAGGGAACGTTTTTAATAAAGTTTGAAAAAGTTATGGACGCTTGGTGCTGGTGACATTGATATCTAGCGACCATAGTGTAGTCTGTTTATAGCCTCATGTTAGCTTTTTACTGCTGCCGATTGCATTTAGGCTTGAAAAGTAACAAAAGTTGCGTTCATTTGTAAAGATTATTGGTACACTTTAGTATAGGGACCAATTCTCACTATTAACTAGTTGCTTATTAGATGCCTATTTTTAGCATATTGGCTGTTTATTAGTACTTATAAAGCACATATTCAACATGACCATATTCTACTTCCCTAATCCTACCTAATACCTAAACCTCACAACTACCTTACTAACTATTAATAAGCAACAAATTAGTAGTTTACTGAGGCAAAAGTCATAGTTAATGGTTTATTAATACCGAGAATCAAACCTTTAAATAAAGTGTGACCAGATTATCTTGCATATACATCGTATATACATCATAAACTTTTGTTAATCACATGAAAACTGAAAATATAAAAGTAAAAGCTACATTAAAATATGAAAACTACGATAACAAAAAAAGGTTATATTATAATATAAGAACGTAATAATATATGAAGAGTTTGGTTTAAAAATGAGATAACTCCGTTTTAAATTAATACAAAAATTAATTGTTTTGATTTAAGCCATAATAACTAAAAAAATAAAGCGAACTAACACAATAAAACACAATAAAAACATGGAAAACATAACAACAAAAATTATTTTTGAAAATTAAAATGGATTTCTTATTTTGAAACCGAAGTTTTCATATAATAATAATAATAAACATTACAAGCTTAAGGTTGTAAATAAAACAGATTTTTAACAATTGGTTTATTTTAATGTAATTATACAAGAACATTTTTTTACCCCCAGAAAGTGTCTCAATGACTTTATTAAGCAATATCCCTCACATTCATGCTGTTGTGCTAAATATTAACAAATGAATATCTTTCAGAATTACATAAACTATTACTTATTACTAGCAGAGCAGCACAGCAATGCGCTGATAAAGAAAATCTCGGCTCCGTTTCATTTACTTTCTGGCCACAAACAGCTGTGTGCTAAGTTAGCAGGTTCCGCTAGTCCTGTACGCAACCTCTGATGAGGGAATTTTTGATGAATGACTGTATAAAGTCTGCTAATATTACAGTGGGGTTAGGAGACATGGGGCAATTTAATTATGCCATGTACAGCGCACACCAGGTTAACAGCAAAGCACCCGTCAGCATTCCTCCTATCAAACGCACGTCCACCAACCACTTACAATTGCTAATCAGCCTCTGCGCAATTAGTGCCGTAGACCATTCAGGACGGCTCGCGCACTATACCGACAGAGCAATCATGTCTAGTCTTGTCATACGCCCTCGATTGCAAACTGCAAGATATACAATAACTGTTAAACAACACTTTTTTATCAGATTATTACTGTCCAATGGGGCTTGACTAATACCTGGAGACGTGTGTTTCAGCATTATCAACAACAAAAAATGAGGACACTTGGTTATTAAAGACCATCAGTATAATATTAAGTGGAAGTTGTGTTGACCCATCAAAACGATCAGTTGATGACTCAAACATAAAACTTGGAGGCACAAGCTAAAGTGGCATTATACTGATGCACACTTGGAAGCACAGCCAGGTTATATTTGATATAAAACATCTTATATTTATTAGTGTCACTTGACAGAAATGTTTTCATGATCTTAAATGTGAGGGCACACAGTATGTCTGGATGTTTGAAATTAGCTACGTAAAGAAAAACACATGTTATTTTCTTTCATTACAAAATGAAAATGTAACTTGAAAAATATGTAATGACTATCGTATCAAAGTTGTCGTTTGACTGCTTTGTTTCATGATCGTACATGTTTTGATGTGAGAGCATATGTCTGGATGTTTGAAATGAGTTTTGTAGGGATTACTTTCTTTATTCACGAAATAAACATGTAAAAGGTTATGAAATGATTGATGTGGACAAAATAATAAAGAAAAACAGTCAAGGAGCCCGTAATAGATATACACTTGTTCAATACTTTTTAAAATTCATCTGGCGAGAACTTGAGAAGCTGCTTGATAAAAATAATATGAGCACATTTTCTACAACTTTTAGACAAAAACTGACAACATTGAAGATTTCTTTAGTAACAACGCAACTTCCACAGTTACATTTGGTTTATTCCACAGTTTTTATGTGTTTATATTATTCTAAAATGTAGGAAAATATTAATAACTAAAAGAGTAACCGACTGAAACTTTTAAATGCTAGTGTATATTTTACATGCTACATTTAGATACCTACACATTTCTTATTCTGTTATTCTTAAAGTCCCAGTAAAATAAAAAAAAAACAAGGCAATGTTTGGCATTTGTACATTCAGACATTATTGCGGTCATTCTAAGTATGCCGGACATCCTCACAATATCACTTTAATATCACTGAATTTCTGAAAAGTGAATAAAGTCAGGCCTGACATCATCCATGCAGAAATTATATTTTCAGTATGTAGTTATATTTGGTGTAAAAATAGCATTATTAGTAGTAACAAAAGTAGGAGGAAAACTAAAACAAGACTATCACTCTGAAACATTCACGCTTGTTTGAAGTCAAGTTACATAAACCTGTATGATAATATCCAAAGCTCAACGGATGTTTGTTTATTTATGAAGCATTAAGTTACTATAACATCTTCATGGTTGATTTTCCTGTAGCCGAGCTCAACCGGCCCATATTTCTAAATATCTAACACACCCCTGACTTAAATCCTTTAGACAGATTAGTCATGAAATGATTAGTGGTTTTATAAAGGCAGGTCTCCAGTGTTGGATTTCCAGGTTTTACAATCATCTGCCCAGCATGAAAAGGCAAACAGGACCGCACAGAAACTCTTGGCTCTTACAGACAGGCTGTTTGTCAGGAGCACAGAGCTACAGCATCTTACAGGGCTTATTTATCTAAATCAGGTTTAGCCTGTGTGTCTGCAGACCTCGACTGGAGCTGTGTGATTATGCGATAAAAGCGAAACACAGACAGCCCGTCGTTACTCTGAAACACAGCCAAAAGCCACACACACACGAGAGAAACCGCTGGCGGAGCAAATGGATAATTGTTTTATAAAGATCTGAATGTCTGTCTGCAGATTACAGTCTATATTCAAAGTCATCCATCTATTAGAACCTCCACACAAATGTGTGTCAATGTTGACTGGTGTATAGGACTATGAGGACCTAAATGTAGAAAAAAAGTACGTTAAAATGGTGCTGACATGAACTTTGAATACAGTGAATTGTGAGTGTACAGAACAGATCAGCGTGCATTAAGAGCCATGAGATGTGGAGTGAACGGGAGGTGGTTGTGTGAGTTATTGCGTGTCAGGCTCAGATAGCCGTGTTTGGCAGGTGTATGGCGTGTGAACACTGAAAGACAAGAAAGAACAGCTGCTGGTAAACACACAAGAGGACAGATGTGAAGACTGATGACTAAATGATTTGGACAGACATCAAACCCAAACAGGTAGTTTTGATGTGTGGTGGTGTTGGTTAACAGACTGTCCAAGTCTGACACAAGGTAGTCTCGCGGCGCCCAACTTTTGACTGTTCGGAAAATATATGTCAGCTCTGACTTCTTCCCCTCAAAGAGAACTGGCGAAATCTTTAAAGATGCAGTTTCTGCCAATCTCACTCTTGAGTAACTATACAGGAGTGTTGCATACTTGTATCTTCGAGGAGTATTTAGTTTGTTACCTTCGCGATCTGACAAATATTTTCTACCTTTCTCGTTGGAGGCATCGCGCCGCCCGATTCGCGTCATTCGCACTTCGTATGTAATTAACTCGCGCAAAACGCTTCATTTGCGTTCGGTGTGAACCCAGTGTTAGAACCCTTGTTAGGAAACGGGAGTGAATCGAGCACAGAAACACTACGTCATACATTCAACTCGTTTTTGACAAGTTGACCATGTTAAGCTTGAGAAGCCAGCACGCTTAACTGTGTAGAGAAGCCAGAATGCTTGAAATAGCATGCTTAGCTCCGCTTTAAACGTCAACTTTCAAATTCGTCTCAATGGCACTTACTTGGCTGGCAAGTAAACAGAAATGACATGCCATGAATTCTGTTGCCTTTGCGAATGTGACCTGTAATCTTTGAGTAAATTACGCATGAAGAGCAAAAATGCATAAAAGGTTTTTAAATTTTCCTAAAGTGGTGTCCTGTAAATGGTTATTCTAAAGCCATCTATTATGAAAGCCATTTTTATAAAAAAGTTGTGAATCAAAAACAGAAATTATTGGAAAATACTGTAGGTGATACATAAGTAAAAACTATTTAACTTTATGATCAAATTTTTGTTCAACAATAACTGATACACACCAATTATCTCGTGGAAATACCCATGAAACAATTTGAAGCTACAAATCGCTGCTGTCCTTCTGAAACCTCACATCTAAATATTTTGTGATTTTATTTGTCATAAATCATTATTATTAGTCACACTTTATGTTTGTCACTGGGTTTTGCAAATATCTAACCAATAAAAAGTATTATAGGTGCCATTATTTTGCTGTTTTTTGAGGCTTTGATTATGTTTAACAATGGATGTTCATGTTTCACAGTTTAAAAAAACACTTTATATTTCTCATATTTCAAGTGTATTGTTCACCGCTGTCCCTCTTCTAACAAAGCGACTGGATTTCTTCCGGTCTATATAAAGTCCCTCCTTCCTAAACGCTCTGATTGGTAAAGCTGACCTGGTCTGTCGTGATTGGTTCCTCGCTTAGAGTGTGTGTGAAGATGTCCCACCCACACCATATCAGCGAGCTTCTGCTCTCAGCTTCTCCCCCCCTCTCAGTGCACGTGTATTCATAAACTTTGGCTTTCACCAATAAACATCAACAATGGCGTCAACTTCACTTTTACAGTTAAAAACATGCGGATCCATCGAAGTGTAACGGAGGTCTGCTAGTGCATGTGCAAATTCAATCTTTGTTAGAGATCACATTTGTTTCATACTATGGCGAGGGAAATGACACCGACCGAATGGCGTCAGACCGGTTATATTAATTAACACTAATAACAGAAGCGATAGTTTTGCCTTTTTATATTGGACCAGATTGGATAATAAAACAAGCAGATTGACCAGGAGACATTTGCAAGCAGGACTTCAAAGGACGTTTCATAGAAGGGATTTAGAGGTATGCGCACACACACAATATCAGTGTATTACACCGAGAACAGCTTTCACAGCCGATGTTAAAGTCATGAAGCTGTTATTTGACCGTTGGTTATCTTAGAATGTGTGTAGCTGAATTCTTATTACCAGCTGTAGGACTGAAGTAGTTTAGCCTGTAGCTCAGTCAAATGTTTACGATCTCTGATAACCAAACACTACTCCAGCAGCTCTTCCTCTTCTCTAAGGAAGCCCATCGGCCCTATGATTTTGGTGTAGTATCCTTAATTGGGCAGAGGTCTTAAAAGCACTTTGAATGTGACATCATTTACCGGGCGGGAGGAGTAATAGAGGAGGCTGGGATAGGTCACGAAGTACGGCAGGCCGTTCTCTTGTTCCTTGAAACGTGAAATTCCGTTAAAGACCTAACTCGCTTTGGCACTGGGCACTTTTAGCTTTATATTTTGCAGTTATATGGATTGTAGGGCTCTAAAAAACCAGCAACCATATACAGCAGGCTAACTTGGGTTGAAAATGGGATCTGCGGGGAAGATGGATCAGGGTTAAAAGTGCTTGTTAAATTGATATACCAGTAGGTAATAAATTTAGTATTGCCGGAAAAAGGGTGGGAAGAGGAGAGGGGGGGAAAGGGGGGGGGGGGGAGTGGGGGGGGGGGAAGAAGGGGAGGGGAAGAGAGGCAGAGGGGGAAAAAGGGGGAGAGAATGAAGTCAGGAAGAGGGAAACCATAGACGGAGGAGTAGGAAGGGGAAGAAAGTTGGAAAAAAAGTAAAAGGAACAGAACTAGGGTGTAAAGAAAAGAGAGATTCAGTACAGATGCTTGGGCAATTGAGTGAAAGGAAGGAGGGAAGAGAGAAGTGAATAAAGAGACGATATGTGTGATATATAACTGATATGGATTCTTGAGTGGGTTTAATTAGCAGATCAGGGGACGAGATGACGTACGAAAAAAGAAAGAGAAGAAGAGCAGATAGTAGTGTAATGTTGATTTAGAAAATTCTAAGGTATAACTAGTGGAGTAGCCGTTCGGGACACAGGAGCAGGACATGGTAAGGAATGGTTGATATGGTGAGTATATCACGTAACCGTAAGGACAGGGGTGGCATAATGACAGGTAGAAGTGATTAGCCCGTGGGGATGGCATACGTTATGTGGGATCAATTGGATGCGTACTTAGGAGCCCGTTAATTATTCAATAGTGGAAAGAGCCAATGATGGGCCAGATAGAATGTTAAAAATCTCTGCAAGAACATGAATAGGAATAACCAGGGGGTGGGAAAGCGAATACCGACGGGGACAATAAAACGGTATGCGGGGAATGCGACATCAGATAGCCCTCATACTCATACTTTAGATAAATTTACGACCATAGTACATATCTAGAGTTACGTATTAGTTATGATAACGTCGGTACCCATAACTGCCAATTAGACAGGTGGGGCCAACAGTAATTAATGCCCGACTTCCTATGAGTATGTAGACGTTTAACATGTATATCCAAATTAGACCCCCTGGATTTGTATTGGAAGTGTGGAGGTTCATGGAACCGAGATGGTGCGGTAAGGGCGTCTTAACGAATTATCGGATACAGTCTGTGATAGAGTAATATTATGCTAGACCATTCTTATAGTAACCAAGGCGACGTAAAAAAGATACACCGCAAGAGTTGCCCTAGTCTACTGTGTTCCTTGCTGCACCCGATCACATTAATACAGATGGCCTCTAATAAACGATTTAATCTACGTTGTACTTGAAGCTAGTACTTAAGTCGGGGCAGTGGTGTCAGGTGGTGAGTGTGGACACGTATAGGTAAGAACGACAGAAAATGGCGGATAAGGTCACATGAGCTCGGATAGAACATTAATAACCGGGACAAAGTTATAAGGTTTAGGAGAATAGTTCTTTGACAGCTACGAGAAACCACAAGCTCGTTTGAAATCAAACTCAAAAATTAAGACAAGATCATTGGGAGTTGGAAAAGTTTACCAAAACGAATATACGTACACGAATATTATGAGGTGAAAAGAGTATTTTACTAGGGGGGGAACTATAGGGCTAGGTCTATCCCTAAGTACCACTTAATGTATCAGGGCAGATATTACAGTGTTTTTAATTAGCTGCTGTGATGCAAGATTTAATTGTAAGCCCTACTGAGTAAGCAGGCGCCTGAATACGTGGGGGCGAGGTGAAATGACAGGGAGACACCTGGTGGTGAGGACGGTTAGTGAGTAGTTGTCCTAATGGAGGCAGTGTACTGAAAAAAATATAGGAGAGTGGTATAGTGTGGACGTTCCCAGAATCAATGTTGCATGAGTACGGTACATCACGCTCCTAGGTTTGCTTACTCGATCGATGGACAAATCCATTGGAAGTATGATTAGCATTGAGGTGTGTCATCTGGCAATGTGAGAAATTGCGGCACGGGACGCCTCCACATGAATATGTCCGGAAGAACATGTCCGGTGAAGTCCAATGTACTAATGGTTGAGGGTTATGGCAAGAGATCCAGGTGATAGGTGATTGATGAGAGAGTGTAGAAAATTGACCAGGAAGGTTTGGTAGTCGTGACCCTTAGAGTTCTCCTGGACTAAAATAGCTTGGTCCAGAAAAATCACTAAGAAATGTCAGAAACCGTAGGGAAGAAGAGGCATTGAAAATTGTTTTCAGAAAAGGATAGGAATAGAAAAAGGAGCGAAGGACGGGGGGATGGGGGGGAAGGGAAGTGGGGAGGGTGAAATGAAAAAAGGGGGGGGAGAGAAGGACCGCGCGGAAAGGGAGAAAAGGGGTAAAAGTAGAGAAAAAAAAAACCAATCTTACTAATGTTCTCGTCGACCCTGGATACCCGTGTAAAAAAATGTGAACCTAATTGCAATATTTACTCGTCATAACGAACTGTCTAGCGCTATCCTGTAACTTTAGTGCCTGTCTAAATGTAAATAATAGGAGGAGATCATAAACAACTAACCAAGTTTGTATCAAACACACGGTATTTCAACTTGGAGTTAAAATTAACCTACAAATGAACAGCATATGCGAGTGCACATCCCTCATAATAAAACACATGAAAAAAAGGTATGTATTGACTAGTCAAACGACAATATTACGATCTGCATGGTTATAACGGAGTCTATAGCGGTGAGAGAAAACGGTGAGATTTAGCGTTTACTAAAGACCGATGGAGATCAAACAAACAAATATTAGATGAGTTCTGTAATTTGCTCGAAGAACGGGGGGACAGAGGAATAAAAATGGAGGAAACTTGTACCTTCGTTCTTGTCGCAAACTAAGCCAGAAGTTTACCTACGTTGAGTACAGCATAATAGTATGCTAAAGGTCTTATGGGGTTTCAAATAGCAGACATATACACTTGTCCTTTGACAAACAAACTCAACGACACTTCTGGAATTTAAAGACAACAGGAGTAATTCTTTTAGAACCGGATATTGTCGGAAAGAAGAATACGGCTGAAGACAGCTGTCTAAGCTAAAATGGCTTCTAGCTGTGTGTAGTTGATAAACACTATATGTGCACCTGCACGTTCCATTTGGTCAATCCTGACAAAATCTCGTGCCTGTGAACGTTGTCGTTTGCTTTTGTACAACCTCCGTTTCACTTCACTCCCCCCTCCGGTCCTCATGGCGTGTCATAGATTGGTAGCATACCCTGAACCCCGTCCAAGATAACGCTCGAGAAGGGGGTAGTCACATGTCTGGAGATGGGGCGGTATCAGCGATGTAAACTGGGGGATCTATCGAAACTTTAATAATAACGGTGGACTGTGAGAACACGTCAATAGGGGAGTAGATCTTTATTTACGGTTCAACCTACGGGGCCGAGAATTATACGTGGTCTAGCGCGTTCCATGAGTGGAATTGGTGAACATGACTGGACGGTGTGTGCAAGAACCCGCGGTTTGGCGTCGATGCACCTGGAAGACAATGAGGTACATTACCAAGAGTAAAAGTCTATAATGATAAAACGTTTATTTCCTCAATAATTGGCGTGGAAAGGGAAGGCAACACAGACAAGTATTAGAATGTACGGGGGCGCAATAACTAAAGCACTGCAATTACATTGGGTGGAGGGAGTGTGGTACTGTGCAAATCGACTGGTGTTCTGGCTGGTTGCAGGAGTTTGTGGGTAAATGCACCGGGATATGACCAGACTTTTGGGGGATGGGGGATAGAAAAGGGGCCTATTTTAGTAGAAGAAGGATACTCATGAGACAAGGGTAGGAACCGGTGGCAGAGACAGTGGGAGCCGGTCAGTGACGGTAGCAGGGGGTTAGAGAAGTGTATATGTAACATGTGACACACTAAAATCAAGGGAGCGCTAAGGACGAAGCGTTTGCGAATAGCAATAAGAACTATGAAAGGTTTGGGTTCTGGGTAGGTTAATGCTTGCTGAGATAAAGTTATGTAAATAAGTCAATTAGCTGGGTGACAGAGAGTGTATTCATGGGAACGTGTCAAGTATTATGAATGTAATTTCTAAAGGAGGTTACGAGAAACGAGGGGGAGGAAAGGGGAGTCAAAAGAAAAAGAGGGAGGGGGAATTACAGGGAGAGATGGCAAGGAGACGAATGATAATTATAGCTAGACACTCTATTGGGGAATGAGGGGCATCATGATTATGCCCACAACAGGCACCCAGGGGTCCGAGAGTGACAAAAGGGTAGGAGTGAATGTCACTAACACAAAAGTGGAATGCCAGGGGCGAACAAAGAGCTAGCAAGTAATATATATGACAAGTGATTATAGAGAGATATCTGTACAGATGAGGAACAACAAAGCACCACAACAATTGGGGTACATGGAGGGAGTACATAAGTCGGGGTTGGGATGGATTATACCAGGGGGTGCGGAGAACATAACACAGAGCGGGGGGGATAGCGCCATAACCCGGCCCTACACAAAAGTGAGTCCTATTTTATATAAACGATAGGGACCTCTTCGTATGGTTACTACCTTGTATTGCACTTCTTAATGTTCGAGCCCTAACACCACCACCACTGGCTCTTTATGGCGATGTCTCAGGACCGATACAGATGGAGGTACAGGTGTTAGACTCAGCAAGGTCGATCGGTGATGTGACCTGTACAGGAATGTATGTAGGGTGCTGTACGAGTATATAACTTTCCGTTTGATATGGTAGAGTGAGAATCTTTTGCGTTTCAAAGACCTATCACGCGAAATTTTGGGTGCGATCTTACGACAAAAAGGACGAGAGTTCGGCTGACCATGACGAGCATTTGTTGGGAGAAGTGCTTATGGATTACCTACCCCAACTATGGGTCTCCCCAATACGTGGTTTCGACGTTGGGTGGGTAAAGGCGAGCAATAAGCTTGGCGGAGGCACATAAATAGTGGCCAGTGAAACCGGTTCAGTACCTAGGTAGACGTTAAACGCACACGGAGAAGATGGATGTAGTGCGTGATAAAAGGGAGGGATGATATACAAAGAGTATAAGTAAAAAGAAAGTATTGAAGGGTAGGCATTTTACCGAGATAGCAGGGAGAGGGCGATACGATAGAAGAAAGAAAAGGGGAAGGCGAAGTGGGGCAAACGAAAAGAAATACGTGTGTATTCCGCGATAGAGAGAAGATGGCTATAAACAGTGCTAACTTGTAAGTTAACACAATGACTGGATCAACAAATACCCATTACTTACAACCCAACCGGAACAACCGATAGAAATCTAACTACATGCAAAACCACAGGCGTAGAGCTTTGATACGGAATCGTCATGTGTGTAATCACTGTGCTAGGAAGACACATAGGTAAGTTAACCAGGGGTAGGCTACAGGAGCATATGTACTATATAGCAAAATGGAAAAGATCGCCCTTGCGACGAGTATAGGCAGGAACCAAAAAGAAGAAAATGAAGGAAGGGAGGCATTAGGCAGGACGGCAAAGCAGGCTGAATAAAACGAGAAACCATAAGAGAAGGAGGTTGCACTAAGGGTTAAATTGTGTAACCGAGTACACCTTAACTGACGCACTCGACACAAAACAACGTACTCACAATGGAACAATTCTGTTCCGAATATGTCAGGGCAATTAATAGGAGGAACAGATACGACGACATTAAAGTAAGAAAATCGGAGGAGGACCTGGTTAGTCGAAACAGGAGGCAAGATTGTCCCAGAGCACAAGCTGGACCCAACTGTATTACCGCGGGAAGGAAGAAACGTTTGCACTAGCATTATGTAGAGGGCGGTGAATGTCTACTCACATCCAAGACGTCTGTAAGAAGGGTGAATATTACATGCGTTCACGAGCGCAACACACCAATCGGCGTGGTAAAGGAGTAGACGGTAAATAAGAAACAAAAAGGGAACGGAGAAGGATGAATCAAGCACAGGAAGAGATACAGACCGATCAAGTTGCTGACGTGTGCACTGCGAAATTCACATCAGTGATGTTCGGCTGAACGTTCTGTGGAGTCCTTCGCAAGACCTGTGCCAACAGCCCCCTGATGTAGACGCATGAGCGGAGGAGCGAGTTTAGACTAGACTTTGAAGATCCGCCACTTGGCGGAGAGCATCTGGAGGTGAACCGGTGGCACAAAAAGGTGATGTGGAAGAAAGGGGTAATAAAGAAGAGGAAAAGAAGAGACAAACGGTCACCGGAGTCGGGATCCCACACGCCAGTAGCGTATCCATCGGAGTTATACACACGGCAGAAAAAGTTTTCGGGGTGTGTTCCATCTCCATCCACCATCTCATCCCTCCATACGTGTCTTTTTTTGTGAATGGCACCGATTTCCGTCTCTACTCGCCCGCCCTCTCCTTACATGTTTTTACTCTTCTATCTTTCTTCCCCCGCCCCTAATATTCAAACCTTATTCCACCACTACAAAATCCTCTTGATATGCATCGTGGCTCAAATTGAGCCACTCCAGAGCACAGCTTGCAAGTTTGGAAAGCTTATATTGTGACATCAGTCCATTTAACGGTTTTCAAAACCAAGGTTCAGCACCAAAAAGACGCAAACATGTAATATCCACGTTAGTCTATAGTTATAGGAACAACCCTCTGCGTCACATATCATCTACAGAGGACGCAGTGCAAATAGAAATACTAATACATTAACCGACTATTGCTCACCATCCCCCAGGAGCAACTCATGTCATGGCCAAAACACTCAAATCAGGTAATAAGAGCCAGAGTTTTCAATTCACTAATTGTGCCGTGGTTAGGTACTGGTGTCCCAAAGTGGATCAGCGCGCACCTGATACCGAGTCTGCAACATTTGCAAAGTTTAACCATCACGGTGTATAACTGTGTCCCTGTCAAATCTGTAAAGAGCTCAAGCAAATCTGAAATTTACCCAGGAGGGGCTGTCACCCAAGTTACCCAACATCCCCAAACATCATTCATCAATGTAAAACTGTCTTTGACGGAGACCTTGTCAAATCTCACAGCACATACTCACCCTATGAACTACAGGATGTGTGCCAGAGCAAGTATGAAAGACAGTTAATGTGTTTACAGGCATGAGCTTTCTCAGAGTATCTTAAATAATATTAAAGTCCAGAAGAAATCAAAACGATTGTCTCTATTTACTCTGTCAATGTACGTTGCCAGTTTTGTGCGGTCTGATGACGTCGGATTGACAGATTTGACACATTTGTTAACCCTTAACTTCTTAACATTTGATCCAATTCTAATTCCAAGTGTTAAAAAAACAAGCCACGCCCTCTATTTTTCTCAATCAATATTCAGTTTCACATGGAAAAACATACAGAAACAATTTTCCAGGAATTCATTACTATAAATGTATAATTTATGATGACTAATTTGTATAAATGCTGTCAATCTCATGTGTTTGCTTTTGCGCTATAGTAACGCGCAGAGCCATTGAGAGAGAGAGTCTCGAAACGAACGTTCACATATTTTGAGCGTCACGTGATTCATGGAGCCTTCAGACAGCTCCAGGATGTTATGTTTTTTCTCTTTTAATGCTTTAGTTCTTTCATATTTTTATTAATTAAAAGCTGACCTCAATTGACCTTTCGCAAAACCCGCCCCCCTTCGTTCCTGTTGCTATGTCCGACAAGCTTTCGGTATCCGCCATGCGCTCCCCGTGTAAATGTGTGCACTCCCGTGGGAAATATTTTCTGGAAAAATGACACGCTGATTTGAGACAGAAAGGTCTATGCCTTTGAGGGATACCTTCAGGATTTGAGATAACTGTAATAATGATTATACCTATATTTGCTTCCACACCAGCAGACGATAACGTTACGTTAATTCTAAACTCGCACGATGCAGTAGGCTACTACTGTCACACAAATGAATGCATAGCTAACCTAAATCTGGTGTATTAAGTGTTTATGTTTCTTCCGAAATTTGCAGTAATGACAATTTTAGATTGTGCCGTGATCCTTCTTCATGAAAACGAAAGTAAACTTTTAAATATTAGTTCAGTACAGATAAGAATAACGGTCCATCAGTGTCTTGATCTTTGTGTGTGTTAAATACAACAAACACAGCTGTTGCTTCACGACTTGCTGAAAATGTCTTTCCTTCAAAATAATCACCAAAGCTCTGCTGCGCCAGGTTCGTCTGACTGGTTTGTTTGTCGGACAAAATGGCGGTCAGCTACAGGGCACATAATACTGACGTTATGTTTGGTCAGATCTTCTGTCAATCAAACTGCTTGCGAAAGGTCAATTGGCCTGTTTAGCAGAGCTCTATGCAATACGAGCACCTTGCCATTGCTGTGAAAAACTGTACCAACGAACTTGATACGCTTCTCTCTTGTCTCATGATTTTGTACGATTAATATCGCATTTTATACAAATACGGATTAAGCCACCTCGCAAAATAATAACATAAAATAGTCGTAAAATTGTTCTGGTGAGAGGAAGTCAATTGTGTCTTCGTCATTTGCACACAGACTTCGAAGTCCACATGAAGACAGAATTGATCACATTAATTTCAAATAATCTTTAAAAAAATATATATATATTTTAATTAGTTCTACAATCCCTTTTATTTTTGGAGTGTATATCTAAATACATTTTCACTGGATAAAATGACGTTCCAAACGAAAACAAAGTGCTCACTTTGACCCATCTATTTGTTCGAATGTAACATGCAGAATGGACCACTGAATAAATTAAAATGCAACCACTAGTCTGGACATCATTTTATGTTTTGACAACCGAGAGAGACAAAGACACTTCAAATGTTTCATTTTGCTTTCCTACATTTTCAAGTTTTTATAAATAACAGATTCTGTCAGATTTCTGCCACAAATGCAAACACCCCCAGTGCAGTCTGATCATGTACAAATGCAGCGGTTAAACTCCCTTCAGGTGACGCTACAGAAAAACACCCTGCAGTTGTCATCTGTTCCTCGTGTCTGATGTATGTTTCAAAGCGCCGCTGTCGTTTCAACCCAAAGTACATGACGTACAGTGTCATAACGTCTACATGCCACATGACACTCTTGAATCAACTGTATCATTCCACCCAAAATCTCCTTTGCCAAGGGCTCATATTTGATATATGCCTGATGCATGTGAAAATTGAGGCGCTGATAGCAGGAAATGGTTCAGATTCAGCTGACTCCCCAGTTTAGGGACAGAAAAAGGCTCTCAACGTATTTTAGCCACCCAGCGACATCAAACTCTTTTATATATGTAGTTTATAGGCTATAAAGCATTACTAAGCCGTAAAAAACAAGCAGGATATAATGTGGACGCCGGGAAAGCGATGGCAGGAAGTGGGAGAACTCTGGGACGCTTCAGTGACTGACGACACCTGCTCCTTGTTTAGCTACGGCCCCGTTTAGAAGGAGATAAATTGGGTTGGCGGGAGCCGGCGGATGCCGAAACGTTGCTCCGAAATGATTTGATAAATGTATGATGGAGATGCAACAAACAGGTTTATTTTTTAAAGCGTCGGCACATGAGCTCTGGAGGGTTATTCCTCAGCCCGCACTGCCCCAGCGGAGCGCGCGCAGATTTATCACGCGCCGGATGAGAAGAGAGAGCCAGAGTGAGCTGGGAGGACTAAATTTGACGCAGCGTTGGGGGTCCCCGAAGTAAACGGTCATAGAGACAAATATGTTTTTTCATTAAGGATGCGATGGATCCATTCTTCAATCATGTGATATGGTATGATGGTAATCAGGAGGTAAAAAGACACGGATCGAGCACTCGTATGAGCACACAGCACAAACAAATATGTTTTGGGATGAACAAACCGTACAAATGAAACGGAAATAGGTTCGCTTGCCTGAAATATGGCAAGGGGCAGTAAATCACACCTACTTCTACATGCCATTATGACTTTTGTACAGTAAAGACTGAAAGAGTAAACATCAGTAAAAAAAATCATTACACTTATTTACAAAGTCAAATGTATATTTATATTTTTGATTTGGATATGTATACAATAATGTTTTCAATGTAGATATTCAGATTCAGAACTACATAATGTGATTCATCTGATGTGTATTTATTTACACTCAAGATTTACTTCATACGCATCCAAACATATAACAGATACAACTATATCGAGAACAAAATTTAGTTATTGATACCTGCATCTATTATTGAATACAGAATATCAAAATAGAGAAACATCAATATAAAGATAACCGATGACAATATTAATAAAGGTCATTCAGTTCATAATCCATGGCAGTTTTTTCTCTGACAGCTACTAGTAGACGTTTGAGAAACAACAGCGTGTTTTGTAAAAGAAGAGAACAATGCAGCGGAGCAGAGAGAGAACACATGCAACACAAAGGCTCGGGCACAAAACCAGGACGCCTGCGCGGATTGAAACCTCGAAGAAAATAAAGTTTATTGCCTGGAAAGAGGAGGGAGAAGCCATGTAAAAGCATTAAAGCAACGGAGGTGAACAATTAGACAGATGGCCGAGTTTCCGAGAAAAAAAGGAGAGAGAGAGAGAGAGAGAGACAGAGCATACATGGATGAGAGTGATGAAGAATTTTATGAGAAGCAGGTGCTCATCTCTTCAAGGGCACAGTAAGAGAAAAGAGAGAAGTACACTGTATAGTGTTAAACGCTGAGTGTGCACGGCAGAAGCTCTGAGCTTCACTGTGACTTTGCTGCTGGAAACGCCAACATAAGATGCATTTATTCATTAAAACATTACGTCAAATGTGGGTAAAAATAGATTCATTTAACTTGAAAAAAATGAAATGGGCCTATGAAAGGAAAATGTAGCTGAAATTACAATAAAAATAGTGAAGAAGTCAATCCATGAACATTTATTGTCCTTGTTAAATTATTATAAAATACAAATATTTTCTATGTTTGAAACGGAAAACTAAACAGGAACCGAGTAAAATATAAGTGTAACCGTCTTTGTGAACATATCATATCATCTCATTCTAAACAAAAACAGTCGAAGACAGCAAAAATAATACATTTCAGATGCTAATGTAAAATTAGATAAATAATCATGACCTGGTTTATACTTGAAGAACAACGTGATAAAAGAAAGTGTTCATGAACGCGTTATTATACAGCAGCATGCGCGGGAACTCTGGGTAATTTATCTATGACACTACAAAGCTCCGTGCTTTTGTTTCTCTACTTGTTCTCTATGCAGACTGAAGCAAAAAGGAAACAGATGTAAAGTAAACAAGATATTTTAACACAAAAGCCAGCAACTTCTTCACTAACCGCCAGCAATCCATGTTGACCAGGCACTAAACACACCACTCTTCTGTGTAAATTAGGTTTGTTATGATGGAAGCTAGCATGTCACAACAACTGCCTGCTTGTAACAAACACTCAAAACGTCTACCCAATAAAATATTTCAAAGCTTAACATTAACCGGGAAAGCGTTCATTCGCTTTAAAAATGGCCAAATAACCATTTATAAGAAATATAATGTCGTCTGTGTTCTGGTTGTCCACCAAAGCATTGAGACACGTGTATGTTTTTTGAGTTGCTTGCAACAGAAGCGCCACACGCCACTTAAATCGCTCAGTGTGACGTGTTCACAGAAATGTGTTTTTTTCCTTTTCGTCTGTCACCCAAAAATGAAAATTCTTTCATCTTTTACTCACCCTCTCGTCATTTAAAACCTGTGTGGAGATATTTTGGAGAATGTTGTTAACCGGCACCCGTTCGCTTGCATTGGTTTTACGTCTAGACAATAGAAGTGAAAGGGTGCCACTGTTCAGCTACCAACTTTCTTGAACATGTTTTTTGTTCTGCGGAAGAAAGAAAGTTATACGGGTTTGAAATGACAATTTCAAACTTGTATCACTTTAATAACCCTTCAGGGCTGCAGACTGCACCTAAAACGATCGAATTTGCGACCAAAAATATGAATTTGGGATTTGTCACTTGGGGACCATCCAAATGTACTCATTTTAAACGGGATGCAGCAGGACTTTTCCCCGCACGCGCAAGCGATCTGCTCTCCATTGTTGGGTGTCTTTACAAAAACACTGCGTGCACTCAGTGGACTGACATTAGGAGCTGCAGTTGCTGCATTACGCCACAATGGGGGCGCTGTTTCATTATCAGGCACCGACGACAGTTTCTTTAGCTTTAGCTAGTATTAGCTGCATTTCTCGGCTGTTCAGATGAATATTGTTTCAACCATCCAAGTACTTTTCATTTCTTGATAGGTTTCCCTTAATTAACGTGGTGTGCAGCTGGCACATTGAATCGCCGTCAAACTTTACACAGCGAGTTCACCAGTATGAATGCACATCGTCATCAGAATGACTCGCAAACGAATGACTCCTTTGAACCGATTCATTTAAACAGAATATAAGAGATCAGGGAATCATTTAAAGCTCAGTGAACCACAAGAGAACGCAGGATGTGGATGAGTTTTGTCCAATTCAGTTGGCTATTTTGTACTGAAAAGTAAGTTGAAAATGACAGGCCATATTTGATTTTAACCAACTTTTCAATTTGGTTGAATATAAGTTAAATAAAAATAAAAAAATTAACTTACGAATTGTCATTTTTATCTCATTTTTAGAACTTTTTGTTGTCGTTTGTAAAGTGTTAAAGCCACATACTGTAGGCCTACACGTTGTGTGTACAAAGGCAGGACGGCACCACCTCCGCCACATTATGAGGCAGGAGAAACACTGGATAACAAAGTGTGTGATTTCAAAGTTTAAGTTAATATTAACTGGCTCTAAAAAAGAACAATTTGGCGCCTGTTTATTTCCCTATAGGAGCCAAGGGCACAATGCACGACTGTGACGAAAAACTTCAAAACATTTCTGATTGACAGCTTTGCGATAATCTGAAAGTGTATGAGATTTTTCGTTATGCAGAGTGCCAACAAACACGTGCTGTAAAAATACTACACACCTGACTTCAGAGGAGAAAATCAAGCATTCAGTAAATGTGTCATGCAAAAAAGCTTCAATCTCCGTTTGAAATAAATGTTAAATATTAACGTATTATTCATTCTGTATGTAAACGCTCATACGGAGATTTTATGCACTTAATGTCAGATAATGAAACCCATTATGTGTTTATCAAGCTTTTATTAAATTCATTTAAATGGGGTCAAAAAAAGACATTAAAATGATATGCGACAGTGACTAAGGTGTGTGTGCCGGAACGTGTGTAGCGATGTAGAGAAAGGGCACCTTTTAAAAGCAATTAGACGAGTGACTTTGAGCCCCTCATCTCACCTGCTCCATTATTATTTGCCTTTGATGAGCGCCGGCCTTTTTTTCCCTCTCCGAATCACCTTCTTTCTCAAAGAAAGGGAAACAGCGGGAAATTTCTGTGACCTTGCCGTGACCTGACCACACAAAATTGGTCATCAACTTTTAAGACTGTATTTTATCATATATTTTTTAAAGAAGGAGAGGAGGAGAGAAAAATGGCCAGCGTTGCCGCCCCATAGATCATTCTGTCACGATTATGACATTCCTTCATAAATACCCACCAATCTCTGCTCCACCTGGCTGCTTCGCTTTCAGGCCCTCTGGAAGTGCCTAATTACTCCATATTCTCTCTCTCTCCTCCCCAAACAGTCCCACACAGACAACAGAGAGAACGGTGCGAGTGGAGACCCTTTCTTACACACACACAGCAATTAATAAAGAGGTGGGCTCCTCTTGAGGGCCGCTGGAAAGTGTCGGCTCAGCACATCCAGAGAGAATATGCAATTTCCTCAAGTTAAGTCTATATTAAATTGATTTCTTGTGTCTCTGACAGGGCCTGGCTTTCCTCTCTGTAATCTACAGGTTTCTCTCTCTCTCTCCTGGAATCAAGTTGCAAATCAAACAGTTGGAGATATGGAGGAGGAGGATACGGAAGGACACGGAATCATTTTCCAGATGAGAAACACTGGAAATGAGCGTATACGTGAGCTCAGTGGGAAGGGAACGTCAGAGATTAGAATGAGGCGTGCATTGATTCGGCTACTGTATTGTGTGCTGAAATGCATGCGTCAATATGGGTGGAATATTTGAAGGGCAGTGGGGAACGCTGATGTTACAGACACTCTTAATGGAAGAGGCTTTTTGAACTATTAGGTCAACATTTTGTCAAAAGTCAGGTGTTTCCGTTTCCCGAACACTCCCGGGACTTACAGATAGTACTGACGTAGCTACATATTAGCTAATCTGAGCCACCTCTTCTTTTTCCCATTTTTTTTTACTTATAAAAGTCCGTAAACATAAGGACAAAAAATCCTAGATTGAATCGTTTTGCTCCTATAATGTGTGGCGGCCGTGATGTGATGAAGGAAGCACAACACACATGAACAGATTTTCAAGCAAAGTCCTGACTGTGAACATAGGAAATCTCGTTAATTCTCTCGAGATTTCAGAAAGAGTTTTATTATTATTTCACTTATGTTTATTATATATGTGTTCACAGTGGTGTACCGCAAATCCGCGAGGTCCCGCAAAGCACGAGATGGGGCTCCGCCCACCAGCAGTGATGTCATGTCAAGCACATGCTGCAACGGCAAAGACTACATATCTGGTTTTGCATGCAATAAATGATCATTGCATTAATTGTATTTAATGTTATCATTATTAACATTATATAGGTTTCATTATATATATGTCACCATTTCGAGAGATGCTGCGTATAATGCTTTATAGTTGAAAATATATATGTGTGGCAAACGTGGGCGTGGCTTCAGCGCCGACTGCAGTCAGCCTCCAGCGTTTGAATACATGTTGTATTTACTTGGCTGTAGATCATTCCAATTTGGTTTGGTGCTTAATAGCACATTTTTTGTGGTGTGACATAGTCCGAACACTTTAACATTGGCAGTGTCTGTGAATAGCCGGTCATTTCACTGCGCCCTCTTTTTGAAAGGATGATTAACTAAATCATATTAAAAACGTTTGGAAATGGAATGTGGTGAATATTAATGAAAAAAGCAACAAGAGCAGAGGTTAAAGACATTACAGACTGACAGACAACAGTGTTTCGTGCGGTACTTACATGTGTTGTTCAACAACACAAGCTGATTGGCTGCATGCGTCAACCGGCAACGTTCTGTATGCACTGCTTAACAAGAAACGGACGTATAGCCTATTACACGGACGGTGAAATATATCTGCGCATATTAATAGTAGATGGAGATACATACAGGCTGTCCATCAGTGCTTCGGATCATCAAAGCTCGCTCTTTAGTGTTGTTATAATGTTGCGATGGTTTTGCTATAGACACACATCTATACAGTGGAACAGGCCCCCATTGCTTTTTCCGTCACTTTTTCTTCAAAGCCTGCTTTTGACACACCCGTCTTAAGTAATGATCTTCCCTTATTAACTTACGCTGAATTTTATGTATGATCTGTGTATTTCCAGTTCTTTTCGTCAAAACGTCATACAACATTGGCTTTAAGTTGATAAAAATAAGCATTTCTATAAGCCTGCTAGATCGGTCCAATTTATTCGCTTTAATAAAGCTATGCACAATATGCAATGCGCTCTTCGAAATTGACATTTAGAATTGTTAAGCTTGAGACAACAAAACGGAAATAAGATCTATAAAATATATCCCAGAATCGTATAAACACACAAAAAGTTTACGCAGAAGACACTCCCCCCCCTGCAAAGTTGCTGTCCTCTCATTTAAACTCCGCCCACATCATCATCTCACCGCCTGTATGGCCATTTCTTCTCTTTCTCTCTTTTCTGCTCTATAGGGGGAAATTTGATTTGCATGAGGAAGTGAAATACGTTGAAATAATGCGTCTTTATCACAGCAGATATTGAGAGATTTACTCCCAATTTTCCTCAGATCTGCACACGGTGCAGAATTTACAAACGCATCTGCCGTGTTTCCTGAGATCCTAACAACCAGATCTTAATGCAACACCTATGGCTCGCCGTTATTTCCGAGCTCGGAATAAACCCCACCAATTACACATTTACACCAGGTGTGTTTTGCAATTCTGCAGGTTTTCCTCTCTGATACGATGCTTGAGATTTAAGGATGTATCAATTGGCCGTGTTACATCCAAATGAAGTCTGCTCTGAATAAATGTCACCGCGGTGTGCTAAACTTCATATTGTTAATGTCAGCAAAACGAGAGTCCCTTGAGATACAAAATAATGAGTTTTTTCTCTCTTTTTATATGCTTTTGTCTTTATGATTACATTGTTCCAAATCAGGTTTTATGTAATTCTCCCTTTATGCTTTGAAAAAATCTGTCGTTTTTTTAAACAATCTAATATATCATTTCAATATCCAGCGGACTCAAAACATTTTTTAAAGCATCTGATGCTTTCTGTGTTTATATTCTCTTTGATTGTCACTTTAAATGACGTGTATTAAAATAATCTCTGAAACACACACTACTGTAATTGAATTGAAGATCAAACCGGGAATTCAAGCACATGATACTTGTGCAATTTTTACTCAGATAATTAAAAAAACTTTCTTTAACGGCAAACTTTTCTACTGAAATACAGTACACACTTAACACTTATTTTATAAAAATCTTTTCATTTGTTTATAATAATAATAATGACAATAATAATAATTGTATTATTCAAATATTGCTTTGGTTAATATTTTATTATTTTTAACCATTTTAATCCTTTAACATTCCTAAGATGGCCAAATATTAAATAAAATTATATTTTCATTCTGGTTTTTTACAATATATTTTCATTATTATGTTTTATAGCTTCAATATTTATTTATTTAGTCATTTTTTCAAGATCTGCACAGATCAGAAATCATTGAGTATTTACTAGTTTAATCAAACCCTGCTGTAAAACAACATCGCTTTATAGTGTCAAAAGATGATGAAAGCACACAGCAAAGCAAGTCTCGTCTTGAGCAGTCTTCCTGTGCGTGCAGTCGGCGGTGCCCGTGTAATGATGAACTTCACAGAACAATGTAATAAATTTAGCTTGTCAACCATGACAAGGTCAAAGGTCGAAGAATTGCTGCCTGCCGCTGCTGCACTGCTTGACAGGAAATAAACGATGCATTGTAAACAAATCGTGTTATTGCTTTAATTCATGCAGCCTAATTTGATTTGGCGGGAGTGGAGTTCTTCAGGAGGAGCCGCGAGAGATGCGGGGACATCAGACTCCGTGACACGGACGTCTTTCCTCGCGCATATCTGCCGTACCTGTAACCGCATTACGAGCGGTCTGCACTGTCTCAAGGGGTAGACAGAGCACGCTCCAAAGTTCATCAACACTTCCCGCTATTTCAGGACGAATTGAGTAATAACGGAAGCCAATCGAATTTGACTGGCCAGCGGGTCTGACTCCGGGGCTCTTACTGACTAGAAATGGCATTTAGAAGAACAGATCCAACGTGTACACCTGAAGTCAGACTTTAAACGCTCATAACGTATCAAATGAAAACGATCAAACGATACAAAGGAATAATGTCAAATAAACCTTTTGTCGATAAGCAGGAAGGCCAATTTCTCACGGCGTACTACAGGCAACAACACCCATTTCCCTCATTAAGTTATAGGTATAAATGCTCCAAAGCATGAAATTACCCCTGAGCCTTCTAAAAAATAACCTGGTTTGCAAATAAATGATCCATGCAAAGCAGTAAAATGCACATTATTAAAATAATAGGAGGGATTTACATTTGCATTCGCCAAGTATTCAGCGCACATGTCGCGGCCGCCCCCCATGCGTGTCTCCGTTTCATTAGTGCATGTGGAAAGGACGTTTCCATACAAAACAAATATTATTCCTGTTAACAAAAGAGGCACACGTGTTCATGTCAGTGTAGAAAACGGATTCTTCCAAAAGGTACGCAGCGAAAGTTTCATCGCTCTTCACGTCACACGTTTCATCGCTCTCGTTCATTCAGAACTCTTTTTCGGTCGTTCCTCGCCGCTTCGTTTCGTCTTCCGCATTCTCCGAAATAAAGAAACGTGGCTGACGTTGTTCAGACACAATAAAAACCTCCTCTCTCTCTTTGATGTTGGGCGAATGTCCCATCTGGTCCAAATGGAGAGAAATGACTGGCCATCCATGTTAAGATCTACATTACACCTGAGTTATGGCCGCCATTTGCAATTCAGAGTGGCTCTTTGGAGACTTCACCACCTTGGTAACGCACCCATCAGACCTGGGGTACACAACACAATCAGGTAGATTTACTGTGCCGAGAAAGAGGCTTCAGGAGATTGTGGGCCACATGAGGGCAGGCCGTCCCAAACTCCCATTCTCGCAAAGGCCCTACTGGGTCACATTCAAGCACGCTTAATGAGAGCGACTCCGATCGAGAGACAGGCGGAATAAGAGAACGCGACCTGGAGAATACTCGTGTGATTAAAACCAAGCCAAATCCCCATCCCTGTGTTTTATATTTGCCCAAAAAGTTGGCGTCGGGACCAGCATTTCCAGCTACCTCCTTGTTAAGACGTGCCCTCTAGATGCCCTCGGAAGGCATTTCGTGAACGGAAATTGAACAACCCGGGCATGCGTAGGTTTCTTGGGAGTGAACGTAAAATATCGTCTATCTACACCAAATCTAAAACGAGAATCTAACGTCAGGTTAGAAACAAGGTTATGAACAGTAATGACAATAATCGTTTTGTGAAGTCTTGCAATGGCGGAAATCGCATCGGACCAAAAAGCGACGACAGGAAACATACACTGAGAACTGTGTACGCCGCAGCGCACATCTATTTCTTTCTTTGAATCAGAGCGCACAAAGTTAAAACAAAGACCTTCAAAGTGTACTTACGCAGAAGAAAGAAACATACAGAGCACAAAAGGCATGGGGCTGCAATATGAAAAACTCCTGCTATTCATTACGTGAAGTGGCAGGTGCGGTGCGTAAGCCAAACGCGAGTCAAAGAGGAATAAACAAAAAAGCCGCAAAACAGAGGCTGGGCTTTGTGATGGTTGGGGATCAGATATTAGCAGGAAGAAGAAAAAATCGTGCAAAAAAAAAGGAGGCCTCCGAAACATTAATCAAACTCTTCACCTAGTGGGCAGCCATATGGCTGAACAGCATGCGCATCGCACAAACTTGCTGATCTCCAGTAACGGGGTGCAATTAATTCCGCTGGCTGCATCCAGCGCGGACTACCAGTTAAGAGCACCGGGAGTATGGAGGAAGAGAAAAAAGTGCTGCACCTCTTTTCTGCCCAAAAGCAGAGGGTTCAAACACTGAGTGATGAATGAGGAGGAGGTTGGGGCCCTTTCTCCACAGCACCGATCGGCCGGTGAGGGGATACGAGGGGGAAAGACACAGATATAGATCGGAGAAACTCTATTGTTGAACTGAACGTGCAGTGGTGGAGGTGAGGTTTGGTGCTCACCGTGCACCGGCTTTCAGAACCGCGGACAGGGAACAAACTAAAGTGACACTGAATGTCTCGCACGGCAAACAAACATGATACGATTCATTCCCCACCACGAGCGTGCATCTGCAGGGCAACTTTCTTCTCGCGTTCTCATGCAATTCAAGCCATCTGTTTGGATTTCATGACTATGAGACAAGGCATTCGGGGTGCAAAACAATGCATTTCATTTCCATGATTACACATCAGAACATAGAGGAATCTTAAGGCCCATCTTTGAAAGCTTTTCGCCCTTAATTCCATACAAATGTCGACATTAAAGGCCCGATATGTCGTTTTTTGGAGGATCTATTAACAGATATGCAATAAAATATATATATGTTTTTAAAGGTGTATAAAGACCTTGCATAATGAAGCGTTATGTTTTTATTAGCGAGGCATTTTTAAGCTGATCGGGTATTTTATGCCCGATCATTTCCGATCACGTTTGACGTCGCGCAAGTTTCGTACACGAGAGCGCGAGCTGTGACAGCTGTGTCTACAGTGTGGAAACACAGGAGCAGCGGAACAGCCGCTTGTAATGTCTGCAGCGCGAGCATTTCGTGAGGCGTTAGCAACGGAGCTTTGTTCAATAATAACAATTTGATACCAAACCTTCAAAAGTGGACGGATTACAGCGAGTTTACTCCGCTCTGTGACGCTGTGATAGAGATCACAGGTTAGCCTCTGATTTCTTCCTTCATTCAGCGCTCTACATGAGCTGTACAACAAACTTAATCACACAGGCGGCACAAAAAATGTGATCGGGACATCCCTAGCTTATATTATCTAAGAATGAGTTATTTCTATCTACATACACCGCGGGTCCCCTTGTCAGTCCTACAGCTGGTAATAAGAATTCAGCCACACACATTCTGAGATAACCAACGGTCAAATAACAGCTTCATGACTTTAACATCGGCTGTGAAAGCTGTTCTGTGTAATACACTGATATTGTGTGTGTGCGCATACCTCTAAAACACTTCTATGAAACGTCCTTTGAAGTCCTGCTTGCAATTGTCTCCTGGTCAATCTGCTTGTTTTATTATCCAATCTGGTCCAATATAAAAAGGCAAAACTATCGCTTCTGTTATTAGTGTTAATTAATATAACCGGTCTGACACCATTCGGTCCGGTGTCATTTCCCTCGCCATAGTAGGAAACAAATGTGATCTCTAACAAAGATTGAATTTGCACATGCACTAGCAGACCTCCGTTACACTTCGATGGATCCGCATGTGTTTAACTGATGAAGTAAAGTTGACACCTTGTTACTGTTTATTGCTGAAAGCCAAAGTTTATGAATACACGTGCACTGAGAGGGGGACCGACCAATCACAACAGCAATATTTGTCAGATCGCGTCACTCACGCGAAGGTAACAAACTAAATACTCCTCGAAGATACAAAGTATGCAACACTCCTGTATAGTTACTCAAGATTAATATGAGATTGGCAGAGACTGCATCTTTGAAATATTTGAAATATAAAGTGTTTTTTTAAACTGTGAAACATGAACATCCATTGTTAAACATAATCAAAGCCAAAGAATGGCACCTTCAAGATGAACAAAAAGATGAGAGTTTTTACAAACTGCTTTCACCATACTATTAGGTCTGGTTTCAATATTTGGTGGTTTAAGTCTCTCTTAAAGTTTTAAAACATTTTGTGGTGTGTTTTTAAAGCACAGTTTTCCATAATCACATAATTAAATGGTCACATCCATAAGAGAACTTTCACATCCGTGAGAGTACATATGCATCTTAAATGGGCGCATGAAAATGAAAATAAAATAACTATGTTCTATAAAGATCTGTCCCTTCTCAATTTGTTGGGTGTTTTTGCTTCTGGTTTCTGCATTTTAAATTGCAGAAATCCTACAATGTTTGTTGTCTTCCCAAAACATGTTATTTTATGTCACATCCATAACGCATTCATTTTACCCCCTTTTTAAAATATAAAACTTATGTATAGAATGATATTTTCTGATATCTGGACTCTATTATCAGGTGTCGAGTAAAATACAAACAGGTGATTCAGAATCTTGGTAAAATTATTCTTTCATTTAAAGTTTTGACTGAAAATGTCACATCCATAATTGCCCCCATGGATCAAGAAACGATGTGTTGCTCTCAGCATTTCTTCAGCATGGGTTCTCCATGTGGGTCAAGAGTCAATGACATAGTTAGACAATGCATGTTAATCTTATATTCTACTATAGGTCAAATATGATCTGCTGGGTAGCTCCACCAGTGGTCCACTAGTTCATGCAAGTGCAAGCTTTGCAAAAGGGCACATTAAGGGATCTTGTAAAAACCCGTTTGAACCATAAAATGACAAATTGGTACACCCTACAATTGTGTCCACATCAAGTGCCCCGTCTGGGATAGGACCGTCACTTCCCTCGTGGTGTAATCAGGTGGAGTAGCTGACGCTTCCGTCACGAGGTCAGCCTTTATCATCATGACTTACAAATTCCTCCCAAAACTGCTGCTTGTGTTATCCTGCAAAACTAGAGTCTTTTACATGCCTAATGAACTTGAGAGGCCTACGCTCGTAACCTGGAATATTTTAGTTTTGTAAATGAGAGGGAGTTGCCTATTCCCCCGGCCCTCTCCTCTCTGCCTGGCCCATACCAATATCCGAAACGACTTTGGAGATGTTTCCTTCATTAGAATATACTCCTCCTCCCAAGACTCCTTGTGCATTTTGAGCTGTTGCTTTATGATCCTTGTGGGACGCCGTTAATGAGAGAAAGTCCATGTCTCTCAACTTACTATGAGGACAGGTCTGCATTTCTCCACTTGTTTAAGTCCGGCAGGCTATAACGGAATAATGAGCTGCATTCATCACGGCCGTGCCGTCCACACACGCGCACACACAAACAAAACAAAGATATACAAGCCCTTGTTCTCGCACTTGAAACAAGTAATGCTGCCTCTTAGAAAAGAGAAACACTGTCAAAGTCGCAAAGTGACACAAACAAACCATAACAATGGCAGCAATCTCTATATTACTGTGCAAAATGTGTTTTAAGCTCCTACTGCAAGAACAGTCCAAATATAGAGAAGGTCTGCTGATATATCAGCCGTAAAGCATCTTAGTCAAAGATCTGGAATTTGAGGAATTGGCAATTCCATGCAAATGTTAACCTTAGGATGAAATTTAAATCTCTTTTTTGCCCAAGATTTACAACATACTGATAGGTCACATGTCCTGGTTTTTAAAGTGCTTTTGTATAGTTTATTCCTCATTAATGGGCATCCATAACGCAAAACTTTTTTCGATTCATTTGAATTCTTTACTGGAAGAAAAACGCAAAGAAAGCTCAAATACAATACAGTACATTATAGAAAGAGTAAGACCATTCTAGTAAGCAATGTTCATGGAATTTACAGAATCTTAATCTAATCTAATATCAGCCTCCTGGTGAGCAAGGCAACACGGCCCAGTGGCGAGGAACCCAAACTCCAATGATGAATAAATGGGGAAAAAAAGAACGTTTTGGGAGAGCCAGGTCGTCTCTGACGTGTCCCAGCTGCACTCAGTAACTTTGAGTCAAAGTCACTGAGTAAATGTTTTTGCTTACTGAGGAGAGTTTATTAGTAGCGATTTATTCATTCATTTGTTGAAGCTGTTTAAGTCAATTTTAGAATTTTAATAGAATTAGTTTAACTCTTTTAAAACGTATATATTATATTTTTCAGTCTAGTAAATTATAAAGAGATTATTCAATATATTAGTAATAAATACATTCTCTCATCATTTATATTGTAAGCTTTGACTGCAAATGTCACATCCATACCGCTGGAATTGCCTGAATGTAAAGAACATTCTGTGAAAATATAACCTTGAAGGTCATGTCAAAGTTTAAATTAATTTAATGATAGAAATCATGTTATGCTTCTCTTCTCAGGCAGGGTCACACATGATTCTATTGACTTCAAAGCATAGACTATTTCTTGTCATAAATGTACATACTTCCTGGATTGACTACCGAAAGAGCAAGCAACCAAGCGTGGGCTTTGTAGCACAATAACATTGCTGGACCTGCTAAAGGAGTCGCTGTTTCGAGTATTACTGTGCACCAAAGTGGGACCGAACTAAACTTGTTTGTAAAAACCTAATGAAGTGAGGTCACCTCGCTTAAGAACCAACTACAGCATTTGGATAGTCATGAGAAAGGGCATAAAAACGCTACATGTAAAAGTCACGTGAGGTCACATGAACGAAGCAGGTCTCCAGAAGAAAACATGCTTTGTGATTCCTAGAAGTGGATATAGACTTCAGGTGGTTACCAGAATATCACTAAAAACGTTCCAAGACCTGTCCTGTCACTAGGTCCTAAACATCACTGAACTTTTGAGTTCAGGAACAAAGTCAAAAGTTTGAGGGCTTCCATTCCCACTTCTCCACAAAACAATCAAAAAGAGCTCAACTATTCTTTCTAGGAGGAGGAAAGTACAGATTGCGTAGCATACACAGTGAATGAATGTACGATTGAACGCATGATGTATTCAACGTTGGTATCCATCCCATCCCAGTATCTAAACCCAACTATCCTCCTCTATCAATCAAACATGGTCTTCTTCTGGAGAGTTGGCCCGATCTTTCCTCAGTGTTTCGTTCCCTCTCAGACAGAGGAAGAGAGGGAGCGGCCGGCAGCCATCATTAATCAATATGTTGGGCTTTATTTGTGATAATTCATCATGACACAATATTAATGGGCAGCTATGCCCTTCAGAGGTGAGCCTCATGCAAATGCGGAGGGGGAAGCAATTAACTTTCGAGCGACGCGCGGATGATTCTAAATGACAAGGATATGTCAATTACCGCAGCCAATAAAGAGAGACAGAGGCTGCGAGGGCAATCTATCCACTTTACGGCTTCTCCTCAGCCTCTTAAAGGTCTGTCTACACTAAGAGTGGGCCGTCTTAAAACAGCATCTGGACAGGACCTTGAATGTGGCAGCTACTTAAAGACAACTTAATGATTTAAAACGCTGTTTCCCAGCCTATTTCGGCAAGCCCCTGTGCCCTCGTGGCGTGCCCGTGTCATGCTATCATAATTTTATGCCAATTTAAATGTCTTCATAAGTGTTTGCCACTGGTTTGCCAAACAGGTTGCTTGTTTCTGGTTGCTTTCTAAAGATTTGGTAACACCTAACAGTAAGGTTGTATTTGATACGATAGTAATTGCTTTAACTTACATAAACTAACAATTAGCAACGTAGTTTTTCAGCATTTATTAAACTTTTTTATTACAGGGCTCATTTGAATGCTTGATTCTGATTGGCCAGTCGCGACATTCCAAGGGTTGTTATTAAAGCAATAAGCCCTGCGAAGCAGTGGGTTACAGTGCATTTTATAACAGCTAAGGGCGTTGTGGTACGACGCAAAGCGTTACTCCATATGCTTAGCAAGGCTTCATAAAATAAAGTAAATAAAATGATATTTAAGCTATGTGGTGTTATATATCGGGGTATTTTACAACGGCTTAGAACTCAGCCAATCAGAATCAAGTACCAGAACTGACCATTTTATAGTTTCAAATAACAAATGTCAAAACCAATAACACCCTGTAACCCGTATGCTGCAAATCATGTTGAGAGGGGCAGTTTAATATTACACAAAAATGTATTATTAATATGTCTTTCAATAACATATATGACGTTATGACCAATTTGCCTGTTCGTGACGTTTGAACGTCGTTTCTTACTTTAAAACCGTAAGGAAACGTGTTTTCCTCGCGGAAGGTCTGCATTCGGTAAAATTAGCTAATCAAATAATTTCCAATTCATATTTTATGTGCAGTTTTTTTCTCATGTGGCAACTAGCCGTGTAAAAAGCGGGATAATGTACAAGCAGCTGGCTGTTATCGCGAAATAATAATAAGCCTTATTTCTGCGATAACAACCGGCTGCCTGTACATTATCCCTTACTTGATGTTAGTCGATACAATTATTCATGTTAATTTGTTGTGCATTAACTAATGTTAACAGTAACAATGTTACTGTAAAATATAGTTCATGTTACTGTTAGTTCTATTTTTCAATTTTCATTTAGGCTAATACAATGTTATCAGTATTTTCTTTTTCAAATTGTCATTTCCAAGTGGTTTGTCTCAATCCTCCCCTTGTTTTAGTCATAAATACTCAAGGGAATGTCGATGCATTTAAAGTTTAGAATAGAAATCCCCAGAATGCACCGCAAAAAGTAAGTATTGAGAAACACAGTAGGTATGTACTTGTAGTCTGTTTCTGACTATTTGAAGTACTGAAGAAGACATGACAACACTTGTGAGTATCGAGAGCTCACAATTTTCCCATTAATGTTTTCACGTCTTCTTCAGTACTTCAAACAGTCAGAAACATACTACAAGAACCTACTGCGCTTCGCAGCAAAACAACGCTGTTCGGTGGCGCTATGCATTAATCCTGACTTTAACACTGAGGTTCAGAACCAAAAGTTCAAGACTTGGCAACCAAGACATTCACCTCCAAAGAGATTTGTGTTAAACGCAACCACCTTTCTGTGAACAATTAATAGTCTTCACGGCACTAGCCTAGCCCGGTGTATGAATATGTAATACTTGAAAATGACTCATTTTCATCGTGCAGGACTCCAGCAGAGAATAAACACAAACTATCCATCACAGAGCGGTAAAAAAATTAATGAGAGCCGAGCGAACGGGCGTCCACGGGCTGGGTAGTTCTTCAGAGCGAGAGCCAAGGGGTGAGGACAAATTAGCCTGCTTTATATCAGGGGCGAGGCGCGTGGTCGAGCTGGTTAGAGGCGAGGTTTCCCACCAGGTATACGTCTTTGTAAAGTAGAGGCGCATCCATTTACCAGTGTCAGGACGTCAAACGTGTGCTAAAAAACGATGCGAAAGTCTCCCTTGCATTTAGCAGACAAACGCTCCGACACGGAACGATTCCACTATTTTACCCACACGACCAGACGATCTCTCCTTTCAGACGCCTGAAAGGAAAACGATCGCTCGAACACAAATCTGACAGAAAACGGAATCAATTTTTTCTCAAATTGGCTGGACCGGTAGGTTTTTATAGCGCCCGTCTCACGGCTCCGTGTATGGCCGTGTAATACAGACGAACCGCAGTAGACTTGGTCTCAGTCCACAGAGCGCAGCAGAGCCTGGCAGCGCTGTAATTTCCCCCCACTAAAAGCTCAACTGCCACCAGGGGACCTGTACAGAACATTACAGGTTAAGCCCTCATTTTGTCTCCAGGTTGCAGGAGGAAAAAAAGGGATTCAAGGGAGGAAGAAAAGAAACAAACTTTCTTACTGCCCTGACCTGTAGCCGGTCATATACCCATGGTGCGCTGGATGGCCCAGAGGTGTCAAGAGTGTTTGGGTGTGTTTTCCTCCGAACGAAAGTGGTTATTGTGTCCGAGGTCTGCAGGGGATGCAAGGCTAATATTGTTTTATGTGAGAGTGAGTGGAAAGAGAAAGCCGGATTACGACAGCAGCCCATGCTAGTACTTCAGGCCCTAGACTTGAACTGCACGAAGAAAAGACTCTGCGGCTGTTTTTCACGAAAGTAACACAACGAACTCTGGTTCTACCACTTTTACGGCCATGTACAATGGAAGTTCACCGTGTGTTCAGTACCTACGAACTAGCTTATTAGAGATAGCTCATTTCTTACAAACTAAGTACAAAAAAAGATCCTTGCATACTATTCAAAAACCGAAGAACGTGATAGCATCTTATTTTATCCCATAAATAATACACACGGCATAGATGATTTCTCGCCGATCTTATCAAGAACGGAAAAATAATTACCCTTTCAAATGAGAGCGAATTTAATAACAAACACAAACATAAAGTCGCGCTTTTTCCGAGGGAAGCCCTGAAGCCATTTCTCTCATAACACTTCCTGACACTTCGTAAATGAATCCTGTTCCTAATCTGACTGATTCATGGGTCTGTGAAAATACAAGTTGCTTTTAATCTAGTTCTCCCACCGCTGCGTGCCATTGTGACGCTCACTGGATTATCTTGTAGGCTTGATGATATATTGAGTTTTTACGCATTCTTTGGCCCTATGTTTACAGTCTGCTAAATATGTATGTTAGTTGCTGGAGTAAATGAGGTTGTAAAGCTCAGAGTATTTCACAAACACAAGTGTTCATGCTGGCGGATGATTGCTTTGCCTGGGTCTTACTCTATCAATATATCTCTGTCATATGTCGGATGCTTTCCAATTCACTCAGTGATAATAGATATGCCGGAGTAAATTAACCAAACACTTTTGCGATGGATGCTTTTTAATTTAATGACAGAACAGGTGACTGGAGAAGGAAAAACAAAGACGCAGGGAAACATGCATTTACTTGAGAGTCTGTTTGTTGTCAGTCATACTTCAGTGCTGTAGATCCAGGTTTTCTTTCTAATTTAATACAGAGGACACGTCATTTAATTGACTAATATGAACTTTCATCGTCATTATTTGCATAACTATTTTAATGAGTCCCATTGGCACCTAACAGAGGAAGCATTGAGCAGAAAGTTAATAAAGCAAGGTGAAACGCACTGAACCTTCAAACGTTCCCAGTCACTATCAGAGGACAGCTGACTTTACGTATCCAGGGCTCTAGACTGCGACCAAAACGGTTGCAAATGTGATCGTTTTTTATAACGTGCGAGGTAAAACTTTCGCAGGGTCGCATTGGTGCGAGTGCATAAAACAAATTTTTGCCCCGGCAAAGATTTATTTGAACATTTAATGTGATTTATGAGTGGTGAATGCAGCGCTTGTAATAAGTGCAGGAAAGAGCGCGCAGAGAGCTCGTGGACTCCCTCTGTCTCCAAACTAAAGCGTGTTTGACTTCATTCGGTGTTGCGCAGACCGAGCGGCATAAAAGCATCAAGGGACATAGTGCTCCATATGCTTTAAAAACGCTCTCACAGAACACTGATGTCATATTCCGATTGTTCTGCGCAGCGCTTAATGAAGTCAAATACTCTCCCTCACACAAGCAAGGTCAGAAGACAGAATCCATGTTTCACGTGGCACATTCTGAGAATATTTTATATAAAAAATCCTATCCAGTGAAGTGTTTTCTGTGTTAACGTCTATCTTTTGCGATGTCCTAACAGCTGTGAAAAACGAACATGTCCGATTCGCAACCTGATGACTCATTTAAACCAAATCATTTTGTTGAAATAACTCATATTTCGAACACTGAACTCAAGAGACTCACTAACTGAACCCATCAAAACACATCAGAACACAAGCGTGCTTACAACATTTAACAAAACTGTAAGATTAGTAAGATTTAGTATTCAAGGATTATTTTTGAAAAGTTGTAAAGTACATATATAATAATTTAGTTCTGATTTACTTCATCAACTGAGGTCACTATGATGACTATTAAAAAGGATGCAACCAAATCGTAAGTTGGTGTGACCAACTGAGAAAGTGAGTCGCACCAGTGTGACCAGTGGGAAAATGAATCTACAGCCTTAGTATCGCCAAATAAGGCATAGCGCATCATGGGAAGAATGTTTTTATTGCAGGAATCTCTTTTCAACTAGTCTCGACTGTTATCGCATTACTGGAAATTTCATTTTGATTTGTTCCAAGGTTTTAGGATGACTTCAGGATACCTCTGCCTGTTCCTCAAACACACGCACTCATTCACACATAAAGGCTCCTGAGAGTCCTTCTGAAAAAGAGCAGAGCGCCTCATGGCCCCAGGGTGCCCAGCAATACACTTGTTCAGCATTCTAGATGTGTCACTTCCGCTTGGAATCTACCAGCCTTCACCTACGATCAAGGCCACCGTCCATGGCCCTGGACGTCAACATGACACAGGACGTTAATGTACACATGCTCCCAGGCTCTTCCTCCAAACAAATCCAGCTGAACTTCTAACCTGCTCTGAATCGAGGTCTTGAGCAGGTTGCTTCGATAAACATCTGATCCCCGTTAGGTTGGCTTGTTCTCTTCTCGCCACAGATTAGCCATTTCCGCACGCATCACATAAAGAAACTACACGAATTTGACCTTAACATTTGAGCCAGACAGTTGATACTGGGGGTCTCCCGTTACCTCATCAAAGCTTAACCAACCCTCTAAAAGACCAAACTACAAGATCCTGCAAATGAACTACACACAGCAGTGTCAAAGCAAACAACATTAGCCCCAGACTTCCTCAAGCCAGTTCTGTTAAAAACAAATGCAGTTTGTCCTTCATCTGTTTACCCTGTATTGTTTTCTATTTTAAACACTTCAAAGCCCTGATATTTACTTTCCCCGTCTAATCGCCCAAAAGGCAGACTAAACATGGATTTCTTTTTCCAAATGTTTTCCATTCTCTCATCCATCAACGAAACTCCCCAAAGCAATAATACACAACAACAGTCTACAAACCGCTATTCTGATGTAGCTTCCCGTGTAACGTGCTACTCATAGTTTCAATTAGTCAAGCAACTCTATGTGAAAAAGGAGTTTAATACGTCACAACCACTAACTAAAATAGCTACAGTAACAACATTGGAGCTGTATAAAGAGACTTTGGACCAGTTGATTATAAATTAAGCATCTGGCAGAGGATTTGGTACACTGAAAAAAAGGATTATGCCTTAGTAGATTTTACGAAAATAAATTATTAAAATACACTAAATATAATTGAGTCCCTGTTTTGAACAAAAACATTTAGTTGAAATAAAGTAAAAATCTTGGGAATAAAATCTACTGATTTTGGTTGTTAAGATTTTAATTATTTTCTTTGAGTAATTTTAATTGAACAAATTATTAAGTAAATCCAATTTAATTGTATCATGTTAAGCCCATTTATATTGGTCTAATTAAGTTTACTTATTTGCTTTGTGTGTTGAGACTACATCAATCGTTTTTGTAGATATAACTACCTTGGCAGTTGATCTGTAGTTCCCAGCATGCTTTGTATCTGACAGCATTAGGAGATTCATTTTCAAGATTAACAGTCATTTTAAGTGTTTTTCAGTAAAAAGAAAGACTTGTTTGTGTTTTTTGTTGATTTGATCTTTGATATTTAGGAGAGTTTTGGTATTTCAAAGTTGTTACCGTTGTTCAGAAGAGCGGTGCTTTGAGTTAGACAGTTTCTGTTTACTTTAAGTAACATTTAATTGATATTTTAGCAAAAACTAAAAGTACTTAATCATGGTTAGTAAGTTGTACTTGAATAAAAGCAGTACATTTTACTTTATTTTTTTAGTGTGTTTATATCTGATACTTTCAAAAAGTCTGCAAGTGTATGATGTCTAGTTTAAAAAAATCTGTTCAGATTATAAAAGTCTTGTAGTGTGTTCCAGCCATAAGACATCTGCTGTGTAAAAATATCTGATAAACGTGTTAGAAAAGGCATTCATTTTACAAACATGCAAAATCATAAGTATCTCACAGACATCTTGCCAGGAAACGTCTCAGAGACGTAAAGCAAATGGGAAAACACTCCAAAAAATCGTCCATCAGGAATCCAAAGCAAATTACAGTGCAATAATGCTTTTCCTGGAAATCTTGGCTGGCAAAAATATAAATAACAATAACAGAAAAAGTGTGTTATTCTGATCGTATCATGCTAGTGATTGCACTATAATTTGAGATATTCTCTGAAATATTCAAAACAAGACTAGCACTTTCCATTCACTAGTGCTACATAAAGAACACAACATGACAGGAGCTCGTATTTAACGAAACAACGGCCGAAGACCGTGAAGTCTAAACACGGTCAGTTATCCAATTACAAAGACCTGTCTATCCGCCACAATGTTAATATGTTTTTTACACATTACAAGGTTGAGTTTTGCTCCCATCAACCCTCAGTGGAAACGAGGGCTCACCCTAATTGGTTCCAGAGCTCACCCTAACAACACAATGCATCTTCAGCCCACACGTAGCGTGTTAATTTTCATCTTGATTGTAAATAGTGTTTCAGGAAACACATGCTAACACGAAGCTAGGTCGGCAATTAGCATGATTACAAAGTACCTCATTACCATTTTGACACGAGGAGAAAAAAATGGGACTAATGCTCTTAAATGGGAAAAAGTGGCTAAGTTATTCTGCTGGACATTAGACGGGCCTTGATCTGAAAACAATCCCTCGTGGGACTCTATTAAACATATCTCACGGGAGCATGAATCAAACATCAGCAGAATTTTATAGACAATCGGGAAAATTAAACACACACACTCATTGACTTAACCCAGTAATACAACATTCTTCAGTTATCTTTAAAAAAAGACGCACAAACTGGACAAAGACTGATAATAATAATTACTTCTTAATAACGGCAAATGTATAATTATTAAAATTACTGTTATTGTTATTATTGTTATTACTCTCATAATTCGCATTATGATGATTATAAATAATAATTATCTTATTTTTGCTATAGACGGTTTCAAAGCAACAACATAAACGAACGTTACTGCACATGCACGCGTTTGTGGATTGCTCTTAACTTCCGGAACACGTTCGCAAATGATCGATTATTTCTGATAACAAGCAAAAGAAACCCAGAAGCGTTATTTGCCTAAACTCCCATATTTTGAATTTAGACTGTAATACCAAGGTCAATTGCTAGATGTAAATGTACCGTACAGTTAAAAAAATAAAATACTCCAAAATTCAACAAGTAATCTATTTAATAAAGTTATTATACAATAAAATTATAATATAAGTTAATATTAAATAAAATATAAAGAGTTATATTATAAGACACTAGACAGACCGATAAACAGACACAGACCGGAGGTTTACTGCAGTCCATGTGCGCGCGTCTCATGAAACGGTCTATAATTATTACTGGGGTAACATGCTATTTCATGCATTCTGGCTTCTCTACACTGTTAAACGTGCTGGCTTCTCATGCTGAACATGGTCAACTTGTTAAAAAAACAGTTGGACGTAGTGTTTCTGTGCTCGATACACTCCCCCAGCACTCCAACTTGTTTCGGAAAGTTTTTTATAAGTCTGGATCCCTGTTACGAAATCCTATTCCTTTACTTGTCAAGATTGGCTGCAACTCGTCACTCTTGCGATAGTGAGAGAAACTGAGGTGCAGCGTTTCCCATACAATGCATTTACTCGGGCGGTCCGCCCAGGTATATTTATGGCCGCCTAAGTATATTTGGCATCACATTTGTTTTATATATCCGTGCTAATGACAGTATCTGTCATCGAATAACTAGTGGATAAACAGCGCTTACGCGTCTTCTCTCCTTCCTGTCTTGTGCGTTCGCGTGCACTCTCTCTTCCGATGAGCTCCATGTGTGTTCGTGAGCCCTCGGCCTCTCGTATTTAACTGTCACTTGCATTTAAAATCAAAGAAGCGTTCGTAATACAGCAACACATTGTCGAGAAAGGCCAAACAGCATATGAAGATGTCTGTATTGTTAATTTGTCCGATGATGTTGCGTTTATAAATCAGAATTTTAGCAGCAGTTAAAGTGACTGCTGGTGGCTTCTCGTTGTAAGATACAGCCATGTTCAGACATGACTTTTTTTAAGCTGCTAGCGTCTGTTTTACATTATAATCTTATGGAGTAAACCGCCAGCGCCGGCGTCTTTTTCTGCAGCTCAGAGCGTCTTTTGAGGTTGAAGAAACTTTTCTGGAAAAAAAACGCTCTACGTCAAGCTCCTTTTTCACAGCTAACCCATGAAAGAGACCTGTCGTTTCCATAACAACATTGATTGGCCGAGAAGGATCAAGCACGAAAAAGTAAAATGCCGGCCGAAGCGCCCGTTGGAGGTTATTTTAGTATAACTTTAATTATTACTTTCAACAACTTCTGATGGCATTTCTATCGAGAAATTAGTATAGTAGTTGTTAAATATGTGATTAGTTATTGCAAAGACGCTCTCTGTTTATAAATCAAATAGACTTCTGTTACACTGCCTATGTGTTTCTCTGGGCTGCCTTCGTGCGCCAAGTCATGGCGTTCGTCTGCTATTTGTAAACAAACGCTGCAAGCGTTTTTTTGACTAAAAAGCACTTTGAACTTTTTCTATGTGATCACGTCACAAATATGCTAATTAGTTTATGACTTCACCAGCGCCACAAGACTGTCAAAATCCTATGGGAAACACTCATGTGTTCGTTCGTGGCATTTCAGTGATGAATGTTATATAAACGGTGTATATAATGCTGCATTTGGAGATGGTTTGAAACTGATAGATGGCGCCATCCCAGCGCTAAAAGATGCTGGACATGAACTGCACACGGTAAATCAAACTAGGTAATATGTCTGTGTTTTGTGGGCAATCGGCGCGTATGTGCATAATGTAGAAAACATAATGCGATGATGTGTTGTGTGCTCGTGCTGTAGTTCCGTCCCCTGGCTTCCTCCAGCTGCTCGTCTTTTTCCAGAAATAATGGTACAGCTGTATCTCTCTTTTATACATTTGATCAAACTAAATACTCTTCGAAGATACGACGTATGCAACACTACTGTATAGGTACTCTATAGATTGGTAGAAACTGCGTGTGACCCCATCTTTAAGCAACCAACACGCTGCATGATTTGAGGCATCAGTCCAACCATAAATATCACAAGCTTATCAGTATTGCTTAATTTTTTTACAAGCTGGCTGATCAATTAATGAAAAGCACAAAACAAGTCAACAGACGTGTAGGTCTTTATCCAACCCAGCAGGGCTGTTTTATTTGCTCCAGTGCACATCTGCTGTTTAATTCCTGTCAGCCTTTACTGTGGCCCCATTGCAGACAATAAAATCTCCACCCGCTCAAACCCATAAACACCACCAATGTGCTTCTTAATATAAAACATAGTTGTAATATAATTATTCACCATTTACAAATATTCCCCATTTCGAAAGACTGAGTTAAACTTGGAGAAAGGTTCTGGAGACTGATAAACTTCTGTTGAGCTTCAGCAATCCGAAGGTTAAGTTTCCTTTTGACTCTGTTGAAGTGCGGTTCAAAGTGCTGTTGTACTGAATGACATCACATTTATGATTTGGCTGTACGCAAGATGCCCGAGGTAATGATGATAATCATATAAGTGCTTGACTGCAAGAATGTAGCATGAAGTTTAACATGTCACCTGTATATGAATAAGTGAGTTGAGTCAAGCCAAGCAAGGATTTCTCCTCCAGCTCAACTCAACGGTACGTGAGCAATGGAACCATAGATGTGTCAGTAACTGATCACTCGTTCAAACAGAAACACTAGAGAGTGACAGTCGAGGTTAACCATGATCATCCACATTCACGGAGGAAGGAGTTCATTTTCTCCAGAGGGATATCATACATTTCATAAGAAAGATTGAACGGAAATAATTATAACACCACAAACTGATTTGAAGAATAAAAAAAATGACAATTTATCAAATGAAAAAATATATTTTTTTAACTACATATCGTCACTGTCCTTCCAGAACCTTGAATGTCCAAATGTGTTGTTTTCAGGAAATGAAAGAACACTGTAGTTGACAAGCACTTTCCAATACATTGTAATGGATGAAAATTGGCAAAACCCAGTGACAATATAAAGGGGGATTAAAAATAATAATTTATGACACATATGATGTATCAGAAGGACAGCTTTGATCTGTTTTTAAACACTCATCGTGCATTCAGAGTAAATCGAACTGCAAGTGGGTTGTTTTAAGTAAGAAATACAGCTAAGTTTTAACGAATAAACTCATTCTGACTAGTATCTTTTACAGAATCACATTCAGTATCAAGACCAACCAATAATTCAATAAATGGGGAAAAAAAATTAAAGAGATACTTCCCCTAAGAAAATACAATTCTGTCATCATTTACTCCACTTCGAGTTGTTCCAAATCTGTATAAATGAACCGGGACAGTAGCAATGGTAGTCAAAACCAAAATGTCTTCTATCGTGTTCACTAGAACAAAAAAAAGGTAAAGTAATTTTTCCTACCAATGGGGGCCATGCCTCAGAACCCTCGAAGCGATGACACCCTTTAAATAAAACATCAAATATACGGTGTAAAATATACGACATGTATATAAAGTATAACAAATATATTGTGACATCTCTCGTACACAGTGGGAGGTGAAGAAGCCAAGCACATGACCCAGAAAACAGCACACCTGCACATCCTCCTGACCTCTAAACCACCGGCGCCCTGTGCTGTGACCTTGAAATAACCCCCGGATGACCCTCAGCCTCTCCGTCCACAGATAACCCCAGAGGACGGGGAAAGCGGAGATGGATGAGTTCCCTGCCGAGGGGTTAAAGCAAATGAGAAGTGTGTGCGTGGGGCAGAACGAGCTGATTCAGCGTGACTCTGCGCTTTCAGATACTGCTGCTGCTTTTGCTCACCGTCGAGATGAAAAGATGGAGGTGTTTCCAGTGCGAAGAGCAAGATTGTCCGCACCAACAGAGAATGTGGCCACTATTAATAAACCATTGTTTCTCTCAGGACAATCAGCAACGTCTTAGCACAGGAAATGACATCAGCACACGAGGACGATAAATTAATTTCTTTGTTTCTACAAAAGTGTAACGTGGTTTGACACTAAATCAAAATATACTACTATGACAATGTTCACATGCTACTTTTTATGTTTTCTAATAACATTTCCAGCTCCTTCACTCTCTGTCTAATTCAATAGATGAAGCCGACAACCCATTCCTGTTTTATCTCTTTTTAAAATATGACAATTTGATAAGACACGCGATACCGCGGGGTTCGCCTCTGGATGTCGGACTTTCAACACTCATGTTCATCACTTACGCTAACACTTCCCCTGCACTTTCTCCAAGTGACCCGGGAAGCAGATCTGATGACCCTTCATTCCGCAGATTCCCAAACCCACATCTTTATCAAAATAACCTCGCCCGTAAGAGCGTGGGAAGACACGGGGAGTACATTCATCATTTTAACGATTCATTTCCACGTCCCGTCCTTTCCCGAATCTATTAATACCGTTCCCGAGGTGTAAGCGTGCATTTGCCGTCGATGAGATTTATTCCGATATCATGCCTACCATTACTCATCCGGCAGCACCTGCGATTTAGGAGTCAAATCCTATTCAATATTTTTTAATCAGAATATGAAAATCTTAACTTGATCAAGGTCTCTTCTGCTATTACTTTCCTCATTTCTCACCAGAAGAGTCCGGAGGGCTCATATTTTGAGAATTAAATTCCAGCGTCGTGCGAATGTTTTGCAATAATAGTTAGAGAATGAAAAATTAAAACTCACGGTAAGGTGTCGGTAAACATTAATCAGGTCGGCCGGCTTTTTTGCCAGGTAATTTGCCTTAATATTGAAATGTTCTTTAATAACTGGGATTATTAAAGGATTCTGCAGATGTCTCCATAGCGTTTCTCCGCCGGCGGACTGCGGCGCGCTTGTAAAATGCCTCGGAGCCGAGTTGCTACATTTATTAAAACACGGCGTGATTTGAAGCTGTCGGCTGAGGAATTATCTGCCGTCGAGAGGGGGCTTTGTTCAATTAGATATCGCCACTGCTTTAAAACACTTTAGATTCCCCTGTAATCCATTGGCATCCTGTAATTAATCAACTAATTTCCAGTCTCAGGATGGCTGTAATTACTGCGCCTGTAATAGCTTATTCTTTCTGCTCCAGCACCTACATTTCATTTGTTTATTTTCTCACACTCATAAATCTGGGGGAGTGTCAAGAGCGCCACAATATTAGTGCAATAATCAAAGTTAATTATCAGACGCCCTCGCGCCTCCCCCCCTCCTCCCGCTAATAACGGAGACTATCCGAGAGATCGGTCTCGGCTCGGGCTGCGAGCTCAGAGCCACGGGCAAAATCTCTCTCTCCCGCACAACTTCAGGAGGAGATGAATATTAATCAAGAATTAGGCTAGGAGACGTTAGGAATTAAAAGAGAAGGAGCTGTTTCTTAATATAGGTTACCGAGGTTCTTTAAGAGAGATTTGTGATTTATGTGTAGAAAGACTACTGTATATTACTGTGGAACAGAAGATTAGGTCACCATTGTTTGCATTTCTATTTGATATTTATGGTCGAAACATGGCATTCTAGTGAATAGTTTAAAACCCTTTTATATATAGCAAGACATCAAACACACAAATAGAGACATGACGCAGTAACTACAAACAATGTTGACTTTAAATCACTCAGCTAGATTCCCTTTATATCAGGGGTTCGCAACCGTTTTGAGTCCGAGGCTCCCACTGCATTCAATAATATTGAAAAGGCCCCTCCCGCTCACAAAAACTCACAATTTCTGCTGAATTAAGTATTTTAGAGCTTAACATTAACTGGGAAAAAACATGAATTCATTAGAAAATGGCTAAATACAAAAAAATATCATGGTTTCTAGTTTTTCAATGCTCATTTCGTCCAATTTGTATTATTAGTCATTCTAAGGGCCCCCTGGAAGTAAGCTGGGCCCCCCCATTGATAACCGCTTTGTACCATTTTTTCCACCATGACAGTAAATTATATAAAACAAAAATGACTATAAAAGAAGTTTGCCTATTTCACCAGATTTTGTATTACATCGTATATATAAAAAACATACTCAAGCTCAGGGGATTTACTACATTAAGAGGATCTGAAATGAGCCACTTATGATATTTCATAACGATAAGGAAACATCCCTAGAAGGTAGCTGCCTATGAAGGAAGGTTGTGGAACAAAGCTCATGAGCTCCACCAAATTTTGTGACAAGATGCCAGCTACACAAAACGTGATTTATGAAATGTAAAGGTCACAAGTGATGATGTAGGGCTGCAGAGGTACTCTGTGTGTGTGTGTGCGTAATCTTCTTACTCACCCACTCGTCCGTGATCAGACCCGCTGCTTTACTGGCACGACTTTTGTTTCGGCAGGCTAAGATCACATGGGCTCCGTGAAGAGCGAAAGATCGGGCTGTCTCAAAACCTGCAGATAGGGCAAGGGTGGGTGGAAGAGGGGTTGTAGGAGAAGAGAAATGACATGATTGAGATAAGTGCTTTAACTCTGATAACTTTGCAGAAGTGTTATTTGCAAATGAAACCGAGCAGAGGGTGAACGGGTGGCGCGAAGATGAGCTGAAGTTCCATATCTCCGTTCCATTCTCCATCAAACAGAGAGCCAAAGGCTCTTCTTTAAGATACTCAATCAAGTCTTTTTTCATGTGATGAATGTGATCGAATTAAAGCCGAGAAACTCCAATAGCTTCCGTGTAGATAATGAAATGAAAACGGACCAAGGACACGACCTTGAGGCACCTTTGTTACAGGAAACAAAAACGTAAAGGGTGGCGATACAAAGCGGAACTTAATACCTGCGAGGGGGTTCATAAACGACTACAGAACACAGACTGTAGGAAAAAATATGTATATATATAAAAACATGATTTTAAAACACTTCAAAGCTAGTGCGATAAGGCAGAACATTGCAAAACATCAGAGATACTTCAGTTTCATTAATTTGAACGATTCTGGTTTTTATATAGATTTCTTGAATTAATTTTCAAAAATCTAAATGGGTCACTCAGACTCGAAAGGTAGAAACAATGATCTAAATATATGAGGTAGGGGAGGCAGAAACGCGAGACATTTGCTTCACAGAGAAAGGTTATATTTAGGGGGGACTTGGGGTATTGTTTTGGCTGGTTTTGCTGACCTGCCTTTTTGCATTGTGCCTTTGATTACACCAAGTATGTTTAAAGTTTCTCTTAAGCTGGCATCAGCACTTTATCACCCGGAGTGGGCACCAGTCATAAAGGTATGCGCGTCTCAGAATAGATGCGGGAGGAAAAATCCTCAAGTTCATAACAATGGCTCAAGTTTGCGACTGCCACATTAATTATCAAGTTTAAAAAAATCACAAGGAATTTTAGATGTGGCACTGGTGTATATTGCCATCCTACCAAAGGACACGAAGGTAAAATCTCAAAATCTGCAGGGTCCCACTGCTAAAAAACTGCTGTACTGTCTGCAGGACACTCGAGCTTTGTAGCCCTTCTCACGTATAATCCTCAAATATGTTTTATTGAAACACACTTGCTTTTAAAACACGAGTTAAATGACAGCGAACTGGCTGAAAAAGCAAACACATACTCGCTCTAACTCCAAGTCACTTTGTCATGATCTCTAATAATGTAAAGCAGAATCAAAGACGGTATAAATTGGGCTTTGAGAAAGTCTTTTGACAGTGTGGCTCGGACGTTCGTCTAGGACCGCTAGCAGACAGCAGGTGGATTAGATGTGCTGCGTCGTCGCGTGGCTGTTCCCCGTGCGGCCGCGCTTTACTGACTGGCCTGCCTGCTCCCTCTGACTGTGAAATAACCCTTGGCCATGCTGCTTGTAAAACATATTACACTGTCATGGCTCAGAAAAGACCTGACAGGCCAACACGGCTCAAACAGAGAGGTATGACTCAATCGCTCTGTGAACCTCTACGATGCAGGGAATTATGGGTATCAGCGGATATGAAAGTTGACAGCTGTCTCTGATGGTGAGTGACATTTGCACACATATCACAAGCTTTTTATTTCCACTACTGCACCACGAGACGGTGGTCTGACCTAAGATTTCAACAGCCACATATTTTTTTTTATCATTTAACTTATTAATCAACTTGAATTCTATGTATTATAAAACTATAACTAAACTTTTAATGTCTCAGTGAAATCAAATCGCAATTCTTTTAATTGTATTTATTTTATAATAATATATTTGTATGGAATATTACACTTTTTTTGTTATGAATGCTTTATCCTTGCAAATCAATTATTTTACTCGCCCTCAAGTTCTACCAACCCTGTATAAATGTATTTGTTCTGTTTAACACAAAGAAACACATTTAGAAGAATGTCTGTAACCAAACAGTTCTGGAAAAAACTACTTGTATGGAAGTCAATGGTGCCCCAGAACTGTTTGGTTTCCCACATTCTTCAAAATAACTTCTCTTTTGTTCAGTAGAACAAAGACATTGATTCAGGTTTAGAACAACTTGAGGGCGAGTAAATTTATTTTTTTGGGTGATTTTTTTATCAGGCCTTTATCCAGTACCTCAGAGATGACGTACTTTGTAGGCTAACCCGGAACTAAGCTTGTTCCCTTGACCGAAAGCCTTTGCATTTTCCCATTGAGATTGCAAAAAATAAGCTCTATGATTAACAAAGGTTTATGATGTTTACACGTTTTGTCTATCAAGATAGTGGGCATTTTCCAAATGGAAGTGAGCATCCCTATGCCCTACTCCCTTCGAAGGGTTGAGAGCCCTTGTAGTGAACTCTTTGAAGGGTGTAGGGCATTACTGTCTCTCGTGTATGCGTTTGGAACTCACAAAGGGAATGACTGACCAAATGTTAGCTTGACAACGCCGCACGTGCACTCTGAATCCAGCGCTCATTTGTTGATAATAAACAATACTTCTTGTTAAATATTGTGTAGTTATGTCTAATTTCACTTTGTTTTTTTCACTCCACTTGGTATTAATAAAGGGAATATATGATAAAGGAAACCTTTAAACAAGTAGCTATTTTTAAACATATTAAACATTCTTTCCTATAAACCAAATGATCTTTTTACTATATTCTAACTATGTTAAATCATATGTATCACTGACAAAAATAGTACAGAACAAATACAAAACTAAATGATTGTACTCACATATTTGCTTTAAAATGCGTTGCGAGAACTCGTAATCCAAGATCACGTGATCACAAACAGAACTCACATCCTTGAAGTGACCATGGCATGTGCCCTTCGCTAAAGGACTTCTGAAAGGGATTCAGGTGTTCGGTTTCATTTGTAACGTCGTTTACAAATGGCGTCCCCTTCACGAAGGGCCCTTCTAGGGCACATAAAATGCCGTTTGGAAAATGCCCAATATTTACAAATTAACACAACTTTTGTTACTTTCGAAGCCGAAATACAATCGGCAGAAGTAAAAAGCTAACACAATGCTATAAACGACACTTCAGGTCGCACGATATCAACGTCACTACCACCAAGCCTCCGACAACTCTTTCAAACTTTATTAAAAATGTGTTCCCTGGTAATAATTACTCCGTGAATGAATCCACATCTACGATTTAAGAGATTCGTGTCCATGTTGGATTATTTGTGAGCTTTATATGCGCCACGACGTCTAACGTTCCCGCCAAAGGATGTAGTCGCTTTTAGCAACTTGTTATCAACCGCCGCTTTTAAGACACATAAGGCTTTAAAAAAAAAATCACAAGCAGGTTATAATGGGTGTGTTTTATGTCATAGAATAAAACGTGAAAATATTTGAATGTTAAAATGCTAACTCGCTTCCTGGTTTTCCATCCAAAAATACGTCATCTCCTCGGCTCCCTATACCTTTATAGAATTATACCTTTTCTCATTTTAAAAGCCAATTATGTCACAATAAAAAAACACTGCAACTTCAGCTTCACGTCACTTAAATGGTCCTAAAATGTTGTTGTTGTTAGTTTGTGTGAATTCTCCAGAAAATAGACAGACAAACTCAAGTTCTTCCTCCCACAATGCATTTCGAAAGATTTCCCAACATACACATGTAAAAACCTCGATTGATAGTCCAGCGCTCCCTTTTCTATGCAAACTAACCGAGTCTGACAGCGGTCACGTGATTCAAACCGTCAGGCGGAACGGTATCGTGGATTAAAATGAACTTTAATTAGATTATGTTTTAATCTGATTTTCATTAAAAGGCAACTAGGAGGCCTAATTGTGAGGAGAGAGCTAAGGAGTATTACCTATTAAAACTCAAAATTGGAGTAGGATAAGAACTCCTCTCTGACAAACCAAGCATGGAATTAAATTTTATGACACCTTATTAGGAGTAATGGAGAGAGCCGTGTAGATCTACGCCGGGGCTCCCCCGCCGAGAAACAGACACCAAAATAAAAACACCAAACGTGAGAATTGAAATGTTTCCTTGTCAGTAAACCGCAAGCAAAAATAGAGATTTTACGAGCGGATCCGTGAGACGGCAATTAAGTGGCGCGGAGACTTATTACCAAAACAAAAAAACGTGTCGCATTAGCGTTGATCAAAGAGCGACTCTCGCAGTCACCTTGTAAAAACTGCGGCGGTGTTCAGCTTGAAGTGTGAATTAATCAACGCTGTTGTTTTTTGTAATGGAGAACAAATTAGAACATGTTTAGCGACAACAGAGACCTGCCGTGTATTATTTATGGAAAATACCAGGGCCTTGACATTAATCTGGACGCAATGACTCCACTTGTTGATCACCGAGGCAGAAAGACCTCGCGCCCATATGAGGAGAGATCCAGCTCGACTAGCGTTGGCTATAAACACCCCTACAGTTATACACACGCTGTCTTTCACTTATTAAATGTGTTCTCCTGTACTTGGAAATGAAGTTGATCTACAGTTGCCTTGTCATCAGATGAGCGTGTCCGAGAGTCAATGCAGTTTAGCGTTTTGAATGTTGACTCCATAAAGACAGGATGCTCCAGAGATAACCTCAGAGTTTGCTGATGGTTTTATTGTTCTGCTTGGTTTCTTCTGCGGGTCACATCCTGGTCTTAACTGGACATGTTCATTTTGGAGCAAAATATGAAGGAGCCGTCCAAGACAAACACAAAGAGCTGACGGATGACCTCAACCACGTGATTCCCGTTCGTTTTCTTTTCCTCACGCTTCTGGCCTACCATTTCTCTGAACTTTTGACAGAATTACACTAAAGAGTGGAGAGGAGGTGACGTTGTACCAACAACGCAAAAGAACCGAAGCTCAATATGTCTGAGGCATGTTCGCCAAATACTGCTCCGACGCGTTGTTTTAAAGTGATAGTGCACCCAAAAAGGAAAATTCTGACCCCGTTTACTCATCCTCTTGTCATTTCAAACCTGCTTGGCTTTCTTTCTTAATAAGATATTTTGAAAAATGTGGTTTATCGGCACCCGTTGACTTTAGGTCATTACCCATTGGTTTTGTGTCCATACAATAGAAGTGAATGAGTGCTGTACTTTCTTTGAAATATCTTCTTTGTTTTCTGCGGAAGAAAAAGTCATTCGGGTTTGAAATGACAAGAGGCCGAGTAAATGATGACAGAATTTTCATTTTTGGGTGAACTGTCACTTTAAGAAAGACTTGGGAACGTCGTAAAAAAGCAGGGCTTTTTAAACTTCATGATGCCAAGGACCCCAAAATAAGTTGAACCTTTTGTGAGGGACGCCCATCCTAAAATACATATCCATCTATATCCTAAATGTGTTAAGATACATTTAAACAATGTTGGATATTTATTAGTACAAAGACAACATTTGTATACCTGGCTACAAATAATGTTTTATGTACAAAAAATACACGTTTTCGCATTAAATCCATTTACACTATAGAATCGTGTTTCATGACATGTACAAATAATACTGCAAACACACTCTAGTAGGTAAAATATAGGGAACGATAGTGAGAAACTGACTAGAAAGATGAATATATCCAGATAAACACTTGAAAATAAATATGATTATGAAATGAAATGAAATGAAACGCAAATAATGTTTTAGAAGACTTCTACAATTTGGCGTGTTTATTTACTAATTCTCTTTTATTCTTTCTGGGCACCCTTAGAAAGCTTCTGGAGGTCCCTGGACCCCAGTTTGAAAACACCTGTTCTAGAGCATCAATATACATCGAACAAAAAACAACAAATACTTACAGGTTCAGCCTCCAAAAATAAAAAACAACACAAAAAGACTCTGTATTAGTCCCCCATGATCCTGTGAATTCATAATTGAAAATTTAATGTAAACAAAAACCAAAGCCCGTAAATGTCTTATCCTATGGATAAGTCAATGAAAAATCTTTTTTCACATTTTTACAACCCCGTCTGTCAAAATGATGGACAACGAGAAAGTCTAACGCGACCCAACACAACATTTTTCTTCCACTTCCCGATTCTACCTGCATGGCAGATCTAATGACCATATATGGTCATAAAGCAAGAGAGAGGCGGCGGCAGAGCCAGTGAGCAGCAGGTGGGGCGAGATATACATTTTGGGGTTAAAATAGGAAGTCTGGTGTTCCCGTCGGTCTGCGGGGAGCCTTAATTTACACCATTAATAACCCCCCATCTTCATTTTGGGATTGGGGGAGGCGTTGTCACGGCCCAAAGTGAAATGTATGGTTTGTAATTACCGGCGTGCGAGGAGAGGAGTTCCACCTGACCAGCCCCACGCCGTTCTATTACCCCGCTGCTTTTGCCCCCGGCTGCCCTCTGCCGCCCTCCCCTTACGTATTCCGGCTTTGACCCCCAAGTGGCCTCGGCTAAATCCCAGTACCATTTTTCATTGTGCCGCGCGTTTGCATCGGTCACACCGTCCCCACGGCAACCCTTCACGCTAGCCTTCCGGCTCGGCCCCTGCCATCCAAGAATCTAACACCGGAACGCTGTTACTTTCATCACTGTCATTGTTAAGACAAAGACGGAGAGAGAGAACCGACTGCAATGAGTCGTCATGAAACTTTAATATCTCGGCTCTGTCTGAAAAATAGTAAAAGCGAACTGATCCATAAACCACTTGAGTTCACATTCAGACGCTCAATTTTAAAACGCTTCCCTCCTTTAAAAGCCAGTAAAAGGCCTTAAACATATATATGCATTCCGGCCGGCCCGCCGGGGCGATATTGAGATCGTAATCATTATCGAATCTTTTATCCCCAGTTGTAATTTTCGAGCATGTTACATCAGTTTTTGCCGTGCTTTGTGATTTTCATCCAAGGTTAATAACGCTCAATAATTTGACTAACCAACCATACCTGGTGTTCATTACAGGACCGATAAACAGATTAATCACAAGCGGACATGAAACGCACATTAAAAGCCTCAGATTCTATTTCCTCTGACACTCAATATCAATAACAGCCTCCACAGGCACACTGAAGAGTACGGAGCAGATGAAAAATATCGTTGCTTTTAGTTTTCTGGTGGAAATAAAATGACATAATGGATAGTTCTGGTTCAGCACGTCTCATCAGCCGTGCTAAGATACACAAGGTGGTCTATCCTTGCAAGTGCTCATGTGCGTTTTTATTCATCCCGGACGTTAGGGCAGGACATACAAAAGTGATCACCACCACTTTTGTTTGTTTGTAATGGCTAATAAGCTTTATGGCACAGCCGGGAGTTGCTTTTTTGCTAGGTATCATTCTCATTCTAGAGAGCTTCTGATTGGACGAAAAGCCATGTAGTGCAGGATGAGTCATCAGTGCGTTTAGTCCATTTAGAGACAGGCTGTATGCTTAAATATGTATATCTGCTATCGGTTAGGACTACGCCATGATTTGTAGATGCTCAAAGATGAGAATGAATACATTTGCATAATAAAATTATGTTTTAACCCTTGTTGTAGTGTTGAGGTCTGTGGGACCTGTGTCGGGTGATTCATTGTTTTTTTTTCAACTTCAAACACTTCAAGATAATAATGTTTTAACCCATTTCATAAATGTTTTGCTTCCTACACGAATAGCTCCTTTTTTATTATTAATGTCATTTATGAGTAAATGAGAAGTATTAACTGTTAATGCTGTCTATGTTGCTTGTAACTGGGATAAGGTGAACACCTGTTAAGCATTTGGACATACATTTTCCAATTTAGAAAAATCAGATTTTTTAAACATTATTTTACAATATCTCCATATTTGTATATTTGTTTAATTGTATTTATTATAGGGCTGTTTAACGATGAATCGCAATTAATCCACAAAAAAACGTTTGTGTTTACATAACACATGCCTGCGCATATTAATGTTGTATTTATAAACACATACATACAGAAAAATACAAAATATAAAAGTGAATAAACATTTATATGTGACTCTAATTATTTGTGTAAATATAAATAAATACATACAATATTTCCTTTATTCATGTATGTGTTGTAATGTAAAATTATTATGCACAGTACACAGACATATATTATGTAAACACAGACTTTTATTCTGGATGTGATTAAGCGCGGTTAATCATTTGACAACGGTAATTTAGCAGCAATACGTCTGTATTTATCTGTCTATATTATGACATTAGATATTGTTGTAGATGTGAATTTGTCTGAGTAACAAAAGCATGAACACCACACCAAGTGTTAATAAATATTTGTGTCCCTAAAATGTTTACTAAACAGTAACAGTTATATAAGAGCAATAAGGACAGCGTTTTGCAACTTTAAACACATTTCTATATCAATTATCCCATTATACATATAGTGTCGCTATAGGGAGTGTTTCACAGTATATCTCAAACTACACGGAGGGAAACATCTCAGACAAATGAGCAGTCCAGAACACATCAGCGTTCAACTCTCGCAAACAAACAAGAACCACAATGTTACCTATTCGAGGACGCTTTGGCCGAAAGAGAGAGCGAGAAAGAGAGAGAATGACCCGGTGACACAGGACCGTTGAGAGGGCACAGCAACACAGTCAAACAGCCATCAAAATTCAATTAAACTGGAAATACATAGTGGCCGTGGCATTTATCAAGAAACATAAAACAGAAGACTTCCCGTCAGTACGGTCTGTTATTCATCCCCTGTGCCACCTTATGCACTCCATTTCCTGTCCTGACACTGAGCTTTTTGCAAAACAAAACAAGGATATGAGAGTTGGAGCGAGCTCTTAAAGAACGACACAACGTGCCATGATTCAGGCCATGATCAGAACATGCTTTCGGTACATGACGGCAAAAGGTGTAGTATTAAAAGCAAACACAAGAAAAAGGATTTTGGTAACATGTTGTAAAGCAGCTTTTACTTTTAGGTTTAAAGTTTGTGGCGTATCTGTGGCACTGGCATCATCAAACTGAACGAAACCAACCACAGGACGTAACATTTTGATAACGGACCTCTCTTTCTAATTTGCACCGCAGTTTTACGCACATAGAAAGCAAGCAGCATCAGCATCAGTGAGTGCACTCGCACGCTCGCCCGCCTCATCCACAAGAGCTGATGAACTGAAATAGGAACAGTGTAAATATAGAAGCCCATAAACGTACACATGCATCCACGTCTTCAGCTCCGTGACTCAGAAAGACAAACAGAGGCACGTAAGCGCGCCGTGACCGCCACAGAGCATCCATCACCCTCAGAGACAGCCAGCCAAGAGGCCACCACCGTCACCCGACGACTCCTGCGATACACCTGCTCGACAAAAATAACCCCGCGCTACTCGACTTAAAAACTCACTCCCGCGCATCAAGCATTGTGCGCAACCGGCTATGTCGAGACAAAGAACGCGTGTATCCAAATAAAAGATTTAGGATTGATTTATTTATGACTGTCTGAACGAACGAATAAAAGAGTTTTAGAAGAGGAACGGAGTATAACTCGGGAATATTTGGGAAGTTTGTCTTAAGTGCTTGGATGTGGAGTTTTGGAAGTTTTTACAGATTTGTCTAAAGCAAAACATACAAGAAGTGTGATGTGTTCGCAATAAAACTAATCTAATCACTCTTATAAAAGTATTTACGTAATTCAACCACGTTCCTCAAGCGGAATTATAAATAAACCTAAATATAAACTACATTTTTATTTTTATTATAAAAATGATAACTAAAATCTATTGAAATCAAATAAAAAAATTGCTTTTTCCATTTTGTTACAGTCAAAATGGAGAACCGCTGTACTTACGTCTCAAACACTTTTGTTAGTAAACATAAATAATGCAAAACAACACAAAAATAAATAATATATAGAACAATAGAAGTTATCCTTCATCTTACTATGTATTTATATTAAATACATATTTTTATATAAAACGTCACAATTCTTTGCACCAAGCAGCAGACTTTAGTGTCTGAAAAAGACACATTGAAAGGAAACCTCGCACAGGTCTCAGGTCAGACGCCGTTGGGTGTGCGGTGACGTGGCGTTTGAGTGAAGTGAACGGCGCTTTCGACGGTAAATAACTTTTAGTTGGTTCAATAGAGGAGAATTAAGGAAAGCGCCCGAGTCACTAATGGGAATGAATGGGAGGCATCAGCCGGGGTCAAACACGCACCGCACGATCAATGCACGGGTGCAGGTGTACCACTCCACCACCAGAGAACCCGTTAACAAGAGAGAGAGAGAGAGAGAGAGAGAGAAAGAGGATACAAAAGAGCATTTGTTTCCATTACCGCCGTATTAAAGCGGTAGAAAGACGACTGTAAGTGTGTTTCTGTACAGGGCTAATAAAATACAGTACAGTATCAGTCTAATAAAAGCATAATAACCTCTCCAGCGGTGATTACCAGATGATGAGACTTATTACCAGAGAAATCCTGCCACTCTAATAATGCATTAAAGTGCTTAATGCATTTAAAAGCTATATGACAAACACTATTATTACAATCTAAAATGACCTCCATAAAGGATTGTGATTCAAGGTAAGTAAATACACTCTTGTCTTGTACTCGCAAATACTTTTAGTGCAAGAGTAATTCATATAGCATTAAATATATAACATATATCATATTTAAGTATTAGGGCAGGGATACTGTGCAAGTAAATCTTTTACAAACATTTTAAAATCCACAGCAATATCCAAGCCACTTTTTTATTGAAAACAAATAAAGACGTATTGCTAATAAATAAAACTAAACAAATATAAAAACTGAGAAATAATGATGAAAGAGAACCATAAATGTAGGATAATGTGAAGAGTTTTTTTCCATAACTCGGTTTTAAAATCTTTTCAAAAATCATGCTTTTTATAATGTGCATTACAATTAATATCAATCAAACTGCAGGTGGTTTGTTTTGATTTAAGCCATAATAACTCCAAGAAATACAATAAAAAAAATGATTTTTAAACATTTATCTCTTTTTGGAAATAAACTCTTAATTTGCTCTTTAAGCCTAGTGCTATTCGAGGAGTAAAAGGGAAATGAAGATCAAATTTATCCACAGATTTATGATTCTTGTAATGCAATCATTTTAATGCTAGTAACAGTATTATTCAGAAATTTTATATGAATTATTCTCTCTTACGCATTGTCTTTTATAAGGTGTGAGGGCGTTACTAAAATTAGCTGGATTCATATCAGGATGGAATTATAAGTGATTCACAGAGCACTTCTGCCCTCTAGTGGTCCATCACACGACACTACAAACTCCATAAACATCGCTGACTACTAAAAACTGTAAAGTCTATATTTAAGTTATGAATTGCAATAAGCAATTTCTCCAAATGTCTCCATTATTTTTGTTCAGCATGAAATATTTGAATATCTCTGACATTACTCATGTAGGAACTCTAAGCCATTAATAATAACATGATATTGTGTGGCATAACTGTTGTTATTAAAGTGACGCTTTAACATAAATTGCTCAATGAGAATGTTCTACTTTTAATGTTAATAAACACAATAAACATAAGTGAACAGATGTGAGTGCAACACACATTAATAGTTAAACCAGCATAAACATATGCATATATAAATGTAGAAATATATATGTAGAAATACATAACAAGGACTAAATATACAGTCTATTCCTGCGATCATTTACAAAAAATATTATTTCTTTTTAACACATAAAATCATACCAAACAAATAATCATTTTATGAAATCGGTGGTTAGTCATAAAAATAATAATGATAATATATCTGTGCAGTTAGGACTGCAAAAAATATGCAAATGCATCGTCTAGCATACTTTATGCATTTATTTATTTTTATTGACTTCAATGCTGCGTTTGCGATCAGACCGTACGTTTACAAAATACTAGTATTTCATTGCAAACTTACTTTGCAGAAGCTTGCTAAATTACCAACATGTATGACAGATTCCATAAATACCACAGGGTAAAAATATATTACCCAGATTACAATCTGTTCACTCGCACTGATGCACACAGTTATTGGTAATATCAATAACAACTTCTGCTATAGTGTTGTTTTATTCTACAATTCATCATTTTGGTATTTTCTTGTGTAATGTGAATTCTGGGTCTAGTGAAAAAAAAATTGTTTTCCAGAGGACGGAATAAATAATGTTATAGTGCCATCTTCTGGACAAACACTGAACCGCAAAGCAGCTGGTTTACAGTGCAGGTGCACAACACAGTCAGGCTAATAAAACACAACAAACACGCTGTACTTTTTTAGCACGTTTTGAGAATGAGTTGAGATTAATCAGACAGCAAAATGACACAAATACAGCTATATGTATAAAGAGAGTTCAAATACACATAGAGTGCTTACCTATACCAGAATTGCCCCCTGTGATGACGACGACCTTGTCTGAGAGGTCGAGATTCTGCAGTACATCAAGCGCAGATGTGTTTCCATCGTAGCGTTTGGGCTTCACCTGTAGGTCTTCTACAGTGAAGGCCTGCCGGGGGTCGAAATATGTTGTGCGTTTGTTGATATGACTAGAAAGAAGAACATCTCGTCAAAGATCTGCATAAATATAATTATATAACACACGCGTTAATATTATGAAATTATAGTGAGTTTTATATTAACTCAACCAGGGGCGGACTGGGAAGCAAATTCGGGCCAGGATTATTCAGCCCACCACCATTTCTGCTGACGGGGGTTGATGGGGGTTTGTTTGATGGCATTGGCCCTCCACCATTTCTGTCGACGGGGGAGGGGGTGTTGTATGTATCGCTTCATTGCGTTACATGCATACGCGTTTATAATACGTCCGTCTGTCCGGTCCAAGCGTCCATTCCGGCCCCACACGTTAGCTGCCCACCAGGAAAAGTTCAAGTACTCCAGGTGGCCAGTCCCCCCCTGGTCACGGCCGTAGGTGGGTTTTTACCGTTCTGGACTTTGACAGAATGTCCTACCGGTCAGTCCGCCCCTGCACTCAACTTACTCAGCATAGTAGATTTGGCCTTTCGCGTCTGTTTCCTGTTCCCATCCATATGGCAAATCTGCATTACATGAAATGAAATTGCACATTATCAGTGATCCTACTTCTCTTTTTTAATACACTTGACATAACTTTTCAAAACAACGAATGTCGACATTATATTTCTTGTTAGTACTGTGCATTTCTTTCAGAACATTCGTTTAATATGCAAAACAATACAGCGCACATTTACAAGTCCTTCAAAATGTCAGGATGTAAAGCTGAGATTGAATATGTGAACGTAACGTATCGTCCGTCCTTCTTTATCCTGAACCGTGAGAAATAAGCGTCATACCTCCCGCACAGCGCTTCTTCTGGCCAGTTTTGGGATGTTCCCACTGAGTCCTCATTTCTTCGTGGCTAAAATCAATTATGACACTTCATTGACAACGTCACGTCAAATCTTTCTCCTAACCACATTAGAAATGCTCAACCTCGCTACTAATATTACTGTATTATTATTCACTTAACAGTATTGTTTTGATGAGTCTAGGTAATGCCAACGTCGGCTTGTTTTGGTTTTCTGCATTAAACACTCACTTGGCATAATAAACCCATCCGTCTTTCGTGGACCTCTCCTCCCAGCCCGGAGGAAGCTCGTCTTCGCTGTCCGTATCATCCATCCCCGCGTATTTAAGAGCTGCCATCGCACACTGCTTATTTCAAAGCCAATAACTCCTTCAACTTCTAAATATAAATTGTTTGACAGCAAATGCACGTTGCGCTGATCTTGCCGGAGCACTTCCGCAATCACAACGTGACGTCACGCTGAATGGGATTGTGGGAAATGAAGGCCTTATTCAAAGAAACAGAAGGCGTGTTTAACATACACAATTTATGAGGAAACAGACCTCCTACAAGTGTTTATTTTGTAATAAAAACGGTAATTTTGTCAGATTCTTTTACGGAAGATTTGTGAAGAATGTTTGGGGTCATTTAAATGTAGTTCATTTCAGATAACAATCATTGGAGTCAATATGTAAATCATTGTTCGTGTGGAGCAGTTTAGGTTGAGGATTTAACAAAAATATATCTCTGCAATATTCTGACAGTTTTAAATAGAGCATGTTCTGCATAAGATGTGCTTTAGTTGTTTAAAAATCCTCTTATTTTAGATGAGAGTAGCGACCAATTTCAGACCCAGTGATTCAAGAAACAAAATTGAACGGTTAAAACTTTCTGTGCCACGGAAACATTCATAAATATCATTGTATATTGAATTAAAAAAATTCATGACATTTAAATATCATTATTGTGCTGAATTTTGTGCAGATATTGTAATTAAGAAAACTAGTATTCTCGTGTTTACATTATTTTCCTCTTTCTCTTAACACCTTGTCATTTTTCTGTGTTTTCGGTGGCACTTATTAATGAGCAATATTACACAAATATAACATTCAGTTTACTAGTTTTAATTGTGTATAAACAAAAATGCAGGTCAAAAATGACGTTCATGTAAGTGTCATTTTATTGTGTTAAAGAATCCTCAATGGCACAAAACAGCACATCAATATCACCTGCCCATTCAATGGTTTTAGTGCATAGGTTCATTCTGGGCTTATACACTGGGACTATATCTAAAGAATAAATATTTACCAAACAATTCTTTACCTCATTGTATTAACCAAACAATTTACTTGAATAATAAAATATACAATCAATTTAATGAAAGGCCTCAGTTCAACACATTAAGAAAAAGTAAAGAGCTCCGCCTATGACTATACCCAGCAAATAAAAAAACCGAAAGAAAGTTTCACTATAAGTGTGATCATACACCTGTGAAGATCTGTGTTGCATGAGTTCACTGCGCATTTATGATCACCGGTACAAAAATGAATTCATTTTACAACCAAAGAAAGCAAAAAAACAGGAGACACCAACCTCTTCTTGGGGCGACACAGATATGCTAAAGACAGAAGAGACTCACAACCGAGATTTTTCATTGACAGTACAGTTTAGGAGGGAGCGCAAATTGCCCATCCAAAAAAAAGAATTGCTATTTACAAAATGGCACCAATATTGGAGAGTTTAAGACATAATAAGACCAGTACAGATGAAAATGTAAAACTGAGAAATGACTCTTTTGTAAATTACATACGTATTTTAATATTTTAAAAATACATACAGTATACAGCACAATGCATGCTCGAAAAAGTATGTTTTCTTTATTATCATTATGAGACTGTGTCATAAGATACTTACACTCAGATCTCTGAAGTATTCATTGTAGTCTAAAGCATATCCTACCAGGAACCTGTCAGGAACTTCAAACCCAATATCTAAAAGATATTTAAAAGCAAATGCACACTGAGAAAAACACAGCACAAGACTGAACAGATGATTTATACTGAATTAAACACATGACACTAACTAATCCAATGATAGATTCTTAACATCTGGCTTTGAGTTTTAATAGAACGCCTTTCATTTGGTATTAGGAGTAATACAAGAGGTCTGCTAATGATACGTTTCATTTTAAAGGGGTCATATGATGCGAATACGTGTTTTTTTCTGTGTCTTTGGTGTGTTATAAGTTGCTCATGCATGTATTAGAAACGTAACATTTCAGAAATGAAAGTGTGGAACAAAAGAGTCATTCTATCTAAAGCGAATGTTCACCCAGACCTGCCTGAAACACCTTGTGTAGCCACACCCCCACAAATCTACATCAGTTGATGGTCTGATTTGACTAAGGCCGCCCAAATGTATACGGGGGGCGTACCTGTTCAATTGAAGAGGAACCTGATGTTCCAAATATGGTCAGAGGCGTTACATTTCCATCACACGCTTGCAGAATTCCACCAATCACTAGCACTGGTTAACTGGCCAATCATAGCACACCTCGCTTTTCAGAGCCATGAGCTGTGTTAAATATCTGTGTGTTTCAGAGAGGCGGAGCAAAGAGGAGATACAAACATGCACGGTGTGTGGAAAATATAGTGTGTTTGAACCTTAAATTGTGTTTACACATTACATCACATCTAAAACAAACCATAATATTAGTTTCAGCCGTGTCATATGAGCCCTTTAAGAATGAAAATATTAAACAAAAGAAAAATATGAAGTGAAATGTATAAATACATATAAGGGATGCACCGAGAATACCGATATTTTTCCTGGTATTGGCCTATACCGATGCCCGTACCTTTTCCAAACACAGTGACGCTAATAAAAATCGAATAGCTTCACAGTTACAAACAACCTCAAACACATTATGAAAAAATGTTTTTGACTTTCTGTCAGTTATGTCAAATGAGATATCGGTCTTTGGTATCGGTGCATCAAGTGCATGAGCTAAGTAACGGGCCGATACTGATACTGGTGTCGTTATCGGTGCATCCCTAGTATATATTATGTTTATTTAAACAGTTGTGCATTACAAGTATCATAAATGATGTTGATACAGGCTTACGAGGCAAAACACTATTTAATGCATTACAAAACAACCGGTCGCTTCTGTCTCTCTATTTGCCAAAGAGTCCACGGCCTGGTGTAAAAAAAACTTGCTCTGAAAGCATCCTCAAGCTTTATGAACTAAATTGGCTTGTATTGATTCATCTGAAGATATTTAACATCCACCATCGATTTAAATCAGCACATAATAAACGTCTACACAAATACAGCACACAGACATACACATGCACGGGGTTATTAAGTGCTCAGGCATGTTTGTGGGTAGCCGTCGGCTTCTGTATCTCCTTGACAAGTGACTTTCAAGCACTTTTGTGCTGTGATCAAGAGTGCAAGTCAAGAGCGAGTAACGGTTGTGGCGGATTGAGTTAAAGAGCTTATCAGCCTTCTGTCTAAAAGCATTGCATAACTACTCTAAACACCGACGGTTTCCGGTGGCATGTCCAACAGCATAAACGCTAGTACTTCAGCGAAAGTGATCTGGATAAAGCATCAAATACTCATCCCATATAATCCAATGATGAGAACACAAAGGAACTCACAGTCAGGTCGGTATCCTGAGCTCCTGGGCGTCCTTTTGACAAGTAAGCTGAAATGAAATAAATGTTGTGATGTTATGATGGATTTATTATTAAGCACTGGAAGTCATGTTGGATAAAGGCATCGGTCAAATGCAAAAATGTGACTTCAAACGACAACAATAAAACTGTACATTCTAACGTTGTATTATGAGGAAACTGATTAAATACCAGAATTCAAGTTGTTTACACTTAAATTAAATGATTTATCAACACATGAGTATACAGAGAATAATACAGGTCATATGATAAACTGGTAATAGTGGTTCTCAATGAATCTTGTGTCTCAAGTAAATGGGGTCTGGGCTGTTATACTCATTTCTATATTGTACTATATTTCAACCCTTCTGAAGTAAAAGAAGTACTTAGTTTTAAGAAACAGATCCATATTTCATTAGTTATTTCCTGACAAACTTTATTGACAGCACCATTCACTTTCACCGCATAAAAAGAGCAGCTTAGACGTCAACAAAGAAACATATATTTTGTTGTTGAAGAAAATCGTACAGATTTATAATGAGATTAAAATATCAAATTGATTTATTATTGAAACATAAGCATTTTTGACTTTCCTGTTCTCCCTATTTGTAGCATTGCGTTCTCTTACCTGGCGACTTTGACCATTTTAGGTTGACATTCATTTAATAGTTTAAGCAGCGTTTCCATGGTTTTTCCTGTCTCTACGATGTCCTAAGAGACAAAAAATGTATTTGTTTGTATTGCGTCTGTTTTTCGCCCTTTCGCACACAATATGCAGTGGGGTTCAAACGTCTGAGACAACATCAACAATGAAGCATTTGTTTACATGTAGGCGTGAAAATAACAACAGTTGTAGGATTTTCAACAGAGAAACTTTACTACATAATACTAAAGAATGCATTATTTGTAGGTCACTGAACAAATGAGCAAGTTTCTGACACTGACATTCTTAACTTATTTTCTTTGTAGCTAATCACAAAACACATTCTCAATCGTGGCCTATGTTCCACCTCTTTAATTTTGGGTCAAATCTGAAAATGTCTAAAATCATTACGTAAGAAATATAGTAAAATATAAAATAACACATTAGCGATCGCAGACATTTTAAACACCATTGAACATTTCCCACACAATTATAAACTTAAAACAGAAAGCAAGTAGGCCAATAAGCTGCATCAAAAAGTGAAGCTCACCTCGACTATGAGCACGTTCTGTTCGGAGAGAAAAAATAAGCATTAACAACTAAATACATGGACAAGATTATAGTTCCCCAAAAGTTTTACAAGTACACAAAGTTCCAAACTCACTTTTCCCGTAAGAGCAGACAATTCATCTCCACCAATAACTTTGACACAGTTGGTTGACTGGTCGTTCTAGAGGAAAACATACAAACATCCTAGTTAAACTCCATCAACATTAATATTATAATACTGATTTCAACAAAATGGGACAAACCCTAAAACCGCACTAACTGTCTACTTACTATAAAGTTGTCCTTTTAAAGTGATAGTTCACCCAAAAATGAAAATCCGTCCTCATTTACTCGCCCTCTGGTCATTTCAAACCTGTATACATTTCTCTGTCCTGCTCAACACAATGGGAGATATTTGGAAGAATGTCAGTAACCAAACAGATCTCCCATCCCTACTATGGCAGTCAATGGGGAATGAGATCTATTTGGTTACTGACATTCTTCCAAATATCTTCCAGTGTGTTCAGAAGAACAAAGACATTTTTTTCCCAAAGTTATAGAGTTGCAGAACACACAGAGCCACAATGTGTGTAAACAGGTTTGGAACGACCTGAGGGTGAGCAAACGACGACAGAATTTTCCTTTTTGGGTGAACTATCCCTTTAAATCACACTTGTGTCATCTCATCCTCCTCTGATGTGTGTATTTTAATGTTTGTCTAGTAACATTGCTATATAAAACAATATTATAAAATACAAATCATAACACAGTTATCAAAGCATTCCTGATCATTCATAGGTCATTATTTTATATATCTATATATGGCACACATCAGCCGGCGCTTTAGAGAGAATAAATAAGGGAAGGAGAAATGTAGAGCTGGCACTTACCGAGTAGCTCTTTAGTCTAATGAAATCCACGGTCAACGGTAAAGACTTGTCAATGTTTTGATTCAGTGTCTTGATGTAATCCATTAAGTCGGCAAAGAACTTATACCCTCCCTTCAGAACACACAGAGCCACAATGTGATGCCCGCCCATGTCCCGAACAATATCTCTGGCCAACCTTTCAGTCCTGCAGAGAAACAGCGTTTGTTTCATATAAATGTGGACTATTTCATAGGTTCATACACAGACGTCCATTCTCAGTACAACTAGAGGCACCGACAGGCGAGGATTCCAGGCGAAATTTGTTAAACAAATCAACAGAAAAGCCAAATTTAAATCACATGCCTCTTAGACGCTCTAATATAATAAGAGTCGGTGGTGGATGGACATCATTAACTAAATCTATAGGAAGAACAAAGAGATATTTGACTAGCGGGGTCATACAACGGCCATGTCAATTACACAGCAGTGGTATCACTTTAAAAATGAACACATCCTGATCTCCTCATAGAGATTTAAGATGCAATCCTGTAGTAAAGACGGCCAAAATACAAGACGTTCCTCACCGTGTGTGCTGTCAGTAAGTTTGGGTCAAATCTACCTGTCTTTAATGAGGCCATTGGGTATTATGACACTGTCCAAATCCTCCTCGTAGTGTTTCGGGACACAGAAAAGACCCAGTTCGTGTCCCTTGCTGTCATCAGCTATCTGAAAGAGAACATGCTCACTTCATCTATTTAGCACATAAATCAATCGTTACAGGTGTAAAAACCAAGGTTGGTTCTCCTGAGGAATGCTAGTGAGCTTTCTAGAGCTTATCAGCTGTAGTATCCACAACACTTCATCAAATAAAATATCATTCAAGAGTTTAACATGATTACATATATAGTCTTGTAAGTTCTTTCTATGGTCTTAATGGCGTCGCCTTGGCAACACACCAGCCTGCGCGCGCGCGCACACTATTTGGAGGCGTATTTGGAGTAATTATCTTACTAATTATTAGTTAATAATGATAGTTTAGTGATGTACACTCATTCAATCACAACTTAATTCGCACATGCACTCCGGAAGTGAACCCGAATGATGAATACAAAATACGCACCTGTCCATGAACACGACCATCAACGTGTTTGTAAAGCGCGTCTGACAGACAGCTGCGGTCTTACCTGCACATAAGAGGCCATGCTGGGATCCCTGAGCTTCCTTCAGGTCGCCCTCATACCGGTGGAGGAGCAGGTTGGTCTGTCGCGTCCTGGGCGCTCGTCTGCTTTGCATGAAGTCGACGCGACGCTTCCTAAACCCTGACGTCACAATCCGTTTCTCATAAGACTCTGATTGCCGCGGTACAAACAGCGCATTCGTGCCCCGGCGCGGGACGCGGGACAGTGATGATATGCGCGTATCCTTACACCACAAACAACAGGGTGTGAAGCGCCGAGCGTGTCCTGTTGTACTAATCCACGCGTCCGTTGCGTCAGCGTCGAGGGGTTGACAACGCTGCGGCGATGACGTAACGAGGGGCCGTATCTAGGACGCGGAGTGAGAAATGATGGGAACGTATGATTCATATATAATTAATGGTACAAACATGTGCACGTGAAATCCTACATACGGGCGAAGAATTCATGCATCACTGCGGTCATGTTGCATTCAGGTTTCAGAAAATGTTATTATCTGAGAATGATTAATGATGAAATGATCATACAAGTACATGTATTACAAAATATATCACACTGCACGATATATAGTGAAATATATCCACACCCCTCATGTCATTTCAAACCTTTCATCTGCAAAACACAAAAGAAGATATTTTGAAGAATGTTGGTAACCAAACAACATCGGTCCCATTGACACAGTGTATGGACACAAAACCACTGAGACATTTAGAGCAAAATATCTTCTTTTGTGCTCCACAAAAAGAGTCATACACAGGTTTGAATGACATGAGGATCAATGACCATTTTTATTTTGGGGTGAGCCCATTTTAGGGGGGGGGGTATTCAAATTGGACAACCTAAAATAACATGAACACTCATACAAATGTCTTTAAGGGTTCTTTATATTACATATTGTGGTTTTCTTACAAAAAAAGCTTCCAGGAAGTTTGAAGGGCATTTTCCACAAAAGGATTAAATTAAAATGCATTACCCTTCCTTATTATTATCAAATTAATCAAAATTAAACAAGAAAATCACATTAATGAGCCATGTAGAAATATTTATTTGCATGTGTAAACAGCCATACAAGACAAAAGGGAAAGAACTTCATATCTATCTTTATTCGTTTAGCAGCACAACTTACAGAAATATAACTGCAGGAGTGTACAGATGTACTGATTAAAGCAAAATACATGTTGATTAACGTCAAATGTCATTAGTTCACGTTTCTTCACGACACTGAATCTCATTCTTACAAACTCAAGAGTGAACTGTTAACACTATGACAACTTTAAAAGCAATTGACATTAATCACATCAAACAAAAATCAAGAATGTGTGCGAAGAATGTATTTACAATACTCTCACACAAACAAATACACAGACACGCACATAAAATAAGAGCACAAATAACTGCTGGTGACTGGGGTAAGCGTTCACTTTAAACCTTGTTTTCATTGAACAGCTATAAGTTCTTGGAGATCCATTACCCTCTTTTACCTCACCACAAATATCAGAGGCGATAACCACCGATGGATGAGAATGACACAACGTTTTTAAATAAAATAAAATAACAGTGAGTTGAGGCTGCATAGCAGTTTCGTGATATAAATGGTCAGATGTTTTCTAGACTACACCGATGGACTTCATTATTGACATTTTGACCAGACAAAACGATGTCAACTAAAAAAGACTGTAGTCTTTCTGGATTAAGTTGACCTACTAATCCCAAGTATTGAATTATATACAAAGGTCCTTAGAAGTAAGTGGAAAGGCTTGCAAAGGCACAAAGTACTTTCAATCAAAAAGCACAATATGATGGAAAGTAATAGATTTCTGAACAAGTTTGTGATGAAAAATCTGTGCAGAAATGCGCTGTCGCTTGTTCATGATATAGTACATACAGTATGACTTTTGAAGCAGTATCCAAGAACCAAGAAAGGACAAACGGTTGGTTTTATCACAAAGACGCTGATTTTGCTGCCTTGTTTTGAGAAAGAAGAGGATGATTCTTTTTAGTTGGTCCTTAGGTTAGATGTAGTGTGAATCTATATCCTACACCATGAGGTAAAACACACACACATTCAGCGAGTCTGCTTTCAGAGTTTTATGGCTTTGCATGGAACTGAAGCTCCAGAACAGTAGCCTATATGCCACAAAAAACAACTAACATTTCTGAAAGAAATAGGATTTTGCAAAAAGAAGCCTACTTTAGGACCATTGCAATGTTTATTGCATCTTGACATTTTTATGACAATAAAGCATATTTGCCATCATATTCTCTTGGAACGTGAAAAAATCCTGTTTAGCCTTTTTTATATTTAAAGTAGTATAAATTTGATGCAACAAATACTGCAATTAAGATTTGGAATTGCACAATTTATCCATTATTTTGAAGCATTACAACAATACGATTTTTTTTATTAGTAAGGTAAATCACAAAAATGTCACAATGCAAGAACGTAATAATAATGCATTTAAATAGGCAACATTTTCTTTACGGAAACACAATTGCTTTAAATGTATTTTTGATTTCAAATTAAATATGGACATTTTGTGTGAGATTAACCCACTCATACTTATAACCACTCGTTGAATAGCCTATTACCAACCAAACACATAACAATATCCATTTTGTAACACAGTGATGGGGACAAAACCATCATTTTCACCATTCTGGACATATGAAGTACAGTACCGCGGGACAAAATTCACTTTTAAATGTTTTAAATGTACACAGTACATTTCAAAGTTCAGCCTTACAAAAATACTGTATGTATGCCTCACTTGCAGGTGAGATATTGTGTTTTACTACAAAGAGAGCACGCATTTAACAAACTGCTACCTCACAAAGGAACAGCACACTTAAAACGGCCGGTATACTATTTACATGTTGTTATGCCAATTTTACATCAAGCATATTCTAAAAAAGAATATAAAGGCAAGAAAGGGTATGACGTAAAAATCAATGTTTATGAAGGACTACTCACATTATGTTTGCAAAAGCTGCTTTTAAAAATCGAGTACACTTTTGTATTATCCTACAAATGTATTAAAAAGACCGCATGTGTCCATGAATACATAAATATATGGGATTCAATATTTTAGCAATGTTCTACCACAAAAAAAAGATCTCTTCACTAAAATGACAGTGACTTTGTATTAAAAGAAGGAAAACGCCCACCCTCCACAATGTCATCCCAATTAACGTTAAAATAAACCGCTGAACCCATCCCAAATGGTGACCAATGTAAACGAAATCAATTGAATGTAAAAAACGTAGCAGTATTTTGTCAATGTGGGAGATTTAACTCGGTATGATTTATTTCCCAGCGTGTACCGCCCCTTCTTCCCTACATGTAGAGAGGTCTTCCAGTTAGGAACGATTTTTGTGATTTCTGACCTAATTTAACTCAACTTAAAACTCATTTGTATGAGATTGTCGTGCACTGATGGTATGAAGCTTTACCTTCACAGATTGCAGGATGTAGCTTGATCACATTTTCTCTTTCCAAATAGATGAACATGTTAAGCATCGTCATTTCTGTAGGTCAGAAAAATGGCAAAATGTCTAAGGAAAGGCTAGTACCAAAGGCTGTTTCCAATGTCCCTTTCCCAAACCAATCCCGACCTAAACCTTTCTGGGGAAAACATGGACGTAACTGCTATTTGAAGCAGCCCAAAACCTCTCAAAAGAATTTGTACTATATAAGGGCGCGTTCACAAAACAACAGTACTGTCATCATTTACTTACCATCAAGTTGATCTTTACCATACAATTATTTCTCACAGTGCGAAAAACCCTGAAACTAATACAGTTTTAGTTTACTCCTTATGATAGTTTAAGATTTCAGAATTAAAATAAAGCACAAGAATCATGTGAAATTTTTATTACGCTAATGTACTTTAAAAGCTAATGTAATGCTCACAACGTGAACATTCTTTACAATACCGGCTTTCATTCTCCACAAAACATAAGCCACAAGTGTTTTGTAACCACCTGAGGGTGAGTAAATGATGACTGAATTGGCCTTTTCAGGATGACCTAACCGTTTAAAGTACCGATGGGACACACCTGCGAATAGAAACCCCAACAAAGACTATTCCCATGCTTGTGCTTGTCTAAAGATCTCCATGGACCACACGATTCAAAATCAAGAAGGTAGCTGCATCTTATAAAGTACGAACATCCATGTGCTCTATTTCCTGAGCACACAAACAAACAAACGGAAGTCATCATATACCGTAGAAAGTCTGGTGTGTGAGGTGATAAAACAATCCGCCGTCACATATCTCTACATGTTCACATATCTCTTATGTTGCACGCTTACACAACCTTGGTAGAAATTCATGATTAAAAGTTGGACCTCTTGTTTACTGTAAATAAGATTAAATTAAAAGAAAACCTAAGGTAGGAAGGAGTGTACATTGGGAATTTAAACTTTGTAAAATTGGTACAATGTGATATTAGGATTCAGACATGAATGCAAACAAACAAAAACATGAAACATGGCTCAAAAAAACATGTTGACAAAACACTTTTTTAGAAAGGCATTTTGACTATGAAAACAAAGCTTTGACAACCAAGTAGACACACATGGGTTACAAAGCTTAAAGGGAGTAGAAACTCCCTAAAGTGCTAAATATATTTCAGATTCATTCACAATGTATTTGTTATCTCAACGGCAACAGAGCGTTTTGGAGTTGACACCGAACTAGGTGAGTTTCTACTAAAACAGATAAATGATGTTAATAAATGAAGACGGTTCAAGTGGAAGTCAAGAACACAATACAAAGTAACAAAGTGCCAATATACTTTATGGCTTAATGGGTCACATGATATGTTGACATGCCAAACATTGGCCTCAATGAACTGGACCCATCAAGAAAAGATGTTGTGACGCTGAGATCCAACACCACACTAGAAGCTTTCAGAAACATACATATAAGGGAAGACCCCCATTTGACAGATGTAGCCAAAGTTTAGACAATAAATACGTAAGATTGACAAGCAGTGTGGACGGTGGTCTACTGGAGTGAGGTTTCAAACTACTTATCTTCAATGGTCCAAGAAATCCCGAGGGAGCGTCTTTTCTTGCTCTTGAAAACGTTCCAGAAGTTCATCTATCTTATCATCAAGGTTGTTGGACTGGTCCAGTAAGGTCTGAATCTGTGCACTGGTCTGAAGTTGGCTCTGACTCTGATCCGAACCGGGATGCCCCATGGTGACGAGCTGTTCTGGCAATGCCGGACCAGGAGAATTTATTAGCTGTCCACATTCTAATAAAAGAGACAGAATAAGGTTTCTGAGGCTGTGAAAACGCCTCAGTACTTAGACAAAACCTCATTGCAGTAATGATTTTAAATCTAAAATAAGTCACACAAAATTGATCATAATTAAGAGAGTTGTGTTCTCTACCTTGCACATTTTTTTTAATAATGAGTCCTTTTTGTATTTGACTGCTTTTTTGCTAAAAATGTCATTTCCGTAACATGTCCAGCTATGTTAAAATGCATCCTATGTTGTAATTTAAACAGAGTCAAATATAAACTCGGAAAATGTGGATTGTCTATGTTCTCAAATGAAAAACATTGACAGGACATTCATGTATAGTAAAAATGAAGAAATAGTGGAAAAACACAAGTGTACTTATACACCGTAACATTTTAAAGGACTGTTTACACACACTCAGATCTTTACATCAAGCTTGATTTTGTTTGAATTAACACAATAGCCAGTGTCTTCCAACAGCTACCAGCTTAACAGATTTCTTTATATTTCGCTTTTAAAAGTTCAATATTCTCTTGTTGTACTGTGAACACAATGTTGATTATCATTACCGGATACAGGCAGTTTTTCACATTAAAAATGTTACATTTATAATTTCCTATAAAAATATACTTCATTAATCTCTAATTAGGTATGATAAATACAAAGTTACTTAGGCTTCATGGCATTATTCTGCTTTTCTGGATAAACATACAATGGTATTGACATTTTAGACTATTACGGTAATGACATTTTTAAGGTTTAGTTCTGAAAAGATTGTTCAAAAATGTTCTAAAGTTTTGAAATTAATGTCAGACCTCATTTTTTATGCATAAAAAGAAATTTGTTGTTGCACAATTGCTAACACCAATGGCTATTTGGCTAGCATCAACCATTGGTCAAAAAAGAAAAGTTGTTTCAGAGCTTCAGAAACAAAAGTATATTTCTGATCAACTGTGCACGGTGCAAGAAAATATGTGCATTATGAAGTAAACAGGTCAACTGAGATTTCAGTGTTAACTTTAGGAAGAGCACTTACCGCTGGGAATCTCAAAGAGAAATAGGCCTGCTTGTCCTGGCTGTCCAGGTTGACTTAGAGTCCCCCCAATAGCTGTCTGAAAGAGTTGGTTGGGAGGTTGCTGAGTTGCGTTAGGTGTGGTGTTCTGGAGACTGCCCACTGCAATCCCACTCTGTCCACTAAAGATGGTGGCTGCTGTGCCAGTTTGAGGCAACTCTTGAACACCTACCCCACCCTGTAGGGCTGAAATGGCTGACTGAGGCAAAAACATGTTGACAGAAGGTTGGTCCGTGGGGGAGACGGGCGTTACGCTGGTGGCACTGGGAACGACCTGCATAGGTTGCTGGTCCTGAAATAGTTCAGTCCGCGTTGAAGGCAAACTGGCAGATGAGTCGCTCATGGAGCTCTGATCTTGAAAAGACATGGGCTCTAATGAGTCTTGTTGGGTGACGCTTACTACAGCGGCTGAGGGAAAAATAATCGATGGGTTTTGAGACTGGGCTGCGGGGGCAGTGGGTCGGTTGGAGGAGTTGTTCACAGTAACGTTTTCAGAGCTGGGGACAACTTGCATGGGTTGTTGCTCCTGAAAGATATTCTCTGGTAGCCGGTCACTACCTATTGATCCCTGGTTCTGACTACTGAATATCAGAGCCTGGGGCAGGTCATGGGGGTTCAGGGTTGCGGTACAGAACATTATGCCTGTCTGCGGTTGCTGCTGTGCTTGATTTTGGGACATTGTGGGGATATTTGGGAAAAGTGAGGCTTGTTGGGGTGTTGCCATCGGTTGCTGTTGGGTAGACTGTTGTTCCATGGGAGTGGACAGCTGGGGTTGTCCCTGAAAAAGTGAGACAGTCTGAGCTTCTGTTCCAGATGCCTGAATGGGTGTCAGGAAAGTTATCTGTTGTTGCTGTTGGTTCTGGTTGTTATCCGACGGTAGCTGGCTTTGCGCAATAAACAGACTCGTTGAAGGGGCCTGCTGCTCCGAGGGTAGATTGGTGCTTGCTAGCATTGTCATGGTACCGGAAAATAAGGTTGCTTGGACCTGCGCCGACTTTGTGGTTCCGAAGAGTACTGCCTGCGAGTCTTGCGTTTCAGTCAAGGGATTGTGACTCTGAAAAAGCTGCTGTGGAGGCGAAGGTTGAGAGGGTGGCTGCTGCAAAAAGCTGGATGTCTGAATGGTCATAAGACCTCTTGTTTGTTGGAAAAGGGCAGTCTGCTGCTGGATCTGCTGCTGGGGTGGGTTCTGAAGAAAGCCTTCAGATGACTGTGTCAGATTGCTAGCATGCGTGGAGCTTGGTTGATCACTAGAGAAGCTGGGTGTGCATTGCATGGGAATCTGTGTCTGTAGAAGCTCTGACTGGAGTTGCTGCTTTAGGTTCTCTAACACTTCCTGATGCTGAAGTGTTTCTAAGTTTTTCTGGTGCTGTTGTTGCTGATGGAGATTAACCAGAACTTTCTGATGCTGCAGAGTCACAAGAGAACTTTGTTGCTGAATGTTCTCAAGAACTTTCTGGTGGTGTTGTTGATGCTGCAGATTCTCTAAAACCTTGTGCGTTTGCTGCTGCTGCTGCAAGTTGCCAAGTGCCTGCTGCTGGAGATTTTCCAAAACTTGTTGATGCTGTTGCAAATTTTCAAGGACTGTCTGTTGATGTTGTAGATCCACAAGTGCCTTCTGTTGTTGTTGCTGCAGATTCTCCAAAATATTCTGCTCTTGCTGCTGCTGAAGCTGGTTGTTTAGAGTACTCTCATTTCCTCCCAGCCTTAAACTGTTCATATTTTCCTGGACATGTTGCTGAAGACTCTCGGCAGATGGGGCTGGGCTGTAAAGAACAGAATTAAGCTGCTGTTGTGCCTGCAGTTCTCGAACTGCTCTCTCCAGCTGCGTTACCCCATTTTGGGGCAAAAGCGTCTGAACCTGTGGTGGCTGGGATGGGGGAGACCGAGATTCCATGCCAACCAATACCATTCCACTTCCATCTGCACTTGTATCTTCCGGAGACAACGTCTCAGGAGTTTCCCGCAGGAACTGTTGAGGTACCTGAGGAGGAACTGGCTGAAGAACTGTTGTGTCTTCTGACAAGGACACTTGGAACGATCCAGGTGGGGGAATGTCCTGCTTCTGAATAGTGGACAATGTTTCTTGAGAGGTAAAAATTGGTGCCGATGGCTGTTGTGTGTCGACTGGCTGGAGAGGCACAGGGCTTGGAAAAGACTTACTGCCAGAGGGAAGGACGGTACTTATCTCCAAAATTTGCTGGGTTGAACTTATTTCCTCTACAGGCTGTGTCGTAAAAATAAGAAAAACAATATTTTACTTCTTAAACTTAAACAGATTTTGAACCATCTTTTTCTAGTCATGCAGTAGCTCGAAGGGATGGGCTATTAATTACACTACCTTGAACATGTCTGAAGGTGTCGCATTGCAGGAGACTTCCATAGGTTCTTCTCGTTTGACCATAGGTAACATTAATACATTGTTTAGACAACTGCTCTCGGTTTGCATTGCTGTAAACAAATTCATGAATATTAGATCTCAAACTTTAAGACTGTAACAACAAAAAGGCCTAAAAGTTATATTTCTAAAAGTGTTGTCAAATCAATCAATCGCGATAAATCAATTCCAAAATAATTTAATGTGTAGCGTGTATATTAATATGCATATAAATACACAAACATACATGTATATATTTAGAAATATGTGCAATACACCGATCAGGCATAACATTTGACCACTGACAGGTGAAGTAAATAATGCCCCATTCACATTACAAGCGACAAAGCGTCATGAGCGACAGCCAATACGAGTGAAGATGGGAGCTAACATGATTCTTCTCCTCTCTTGTGGGATGTTCCCAGTCTGCAGTGGTCAGTATCTATCAATAGAGGTCAGTGGTGAACCGACGACAGGTAAATGGGCAGCCAAGACTCATTAATGCTCGTGGGGAGCGAATGCTGGCCTGTGTGGTCCAAACCAACAGACAAGCTACTGTAGCTCAAATTGCTCAAGAAGTTAATGCTGGTTCTGATAGAAAGGTGTCAGAATACATAGTGCATTGCTGTTTGTTGCGTATGGGGCACCAACACAATATTAAGAAGGTGGTCATACTGTTATGCCTGATAAGTGTATATATTTTTGTATTTATTTTGGAATCAATTAATCACGGTTGACCGATTTCAAGTAATGGCACACCTTTTATCTGCTCTTCAAACGTACAAGCCTTGACTGTGGCTGGCAATTCTGACTTTACTGGGATGTCAACGCTCTCTGCATAAAAGGGGGTATACAAATTAGCGACATCATCATGCTGGTGAAGACGTAGTTGACAAATTCTTGGAACCAATTATTAAACCCATAAAATTAAACCCAAATTATTGGCTGAAAAGAACATTGTTTAAGCCGCAACCAAAGTCTGATTGGTCACAATGAATACATTTCAGCATGCACAGTATTTCACATAGATTTTTGATTTAGACGTTGATTTCATAAAACTATATTACCTGTTAAAGGTGTGTAAGTAAAAGCTTGGAGATCATGCGCTCTCCCTGCATTTGTCACCACTGCAATCCCAACAGACACTGGACAAGTAATTGTTTGGTCATGATATGGAGGAACCTTCACTACTAGATGATTCTAAATTGGAGAACATATTGAAAAGATTATTGAGTTGACATTTCAGAATGATGACCACTCACAAGTTATATACGAATAGTTACAATCCCTCCGACAGGGATCACTTGCCTGATGAAAAAGTTCCATGTCAATCTCTGCTTCAGCATGCCAACCGCTCTCATCTAAAACAAAACATTTCATACATGTACAAAAAGTTGAAATACAAATCATGCAGAGCCAAACTTGCATCCCAAAATATATTTCATTTTCTAGATTTTAACTAAAAACGGGTCATTTAATGGGTTTTGTGCACTGTGAAATGTGTCAGGACGCATGGTAAAGAATGGACAAAGTCAGTTTGAAGATATTTTACAGAGTAGGCTAGTTGACATAAGTTATTTTGTCAACGTTTATAGCCAGCTACGGGAGTAAGTTATGTAGTTTAATGCCAAACATACTCGAAGGTAACAGTATCACCCCCTTGAGTGCTTGAGGTTTACACCGCAGTAATCCAAGCAAGCATGTTAAACATGCCCGAAGCACTCTCAAAAGCATTCACATCTGCTCTTGCATACAGTAAGACAAATATACACTTGTATTACCTGTAGAATTTTCCTGAAAAACCACTTTGGTTCCTTTGAGAAAGTTCTTGCCAATTATAAAGACCTCCTCTCCTCCTGCAACCGGGCAACTTTGAAGACTCTTCTTCAGGATTTCAGGAATTCCGGCAGGTTGAGCTGAAATTAAGACAAGGCGTACAAGAGAAGTTTCAAGAGAATTATATATCCCTCGATATCAACCTACACCCAAAAACCTTTTCACTTACTACATAGGATGGGAGAGGAAAGAGTTTGAAGTGTCAGAACAGATCCATCTGGTCTCGGGATATTGACTCTAAAGGCCAAGCGAGCACGAGTGCTCTTCTTTTTTGAGCCGGCTACACCAATACGAGCTTCAACATCAGCATTCCTCAGCTTTAAGATTCCAACACAGTCCACGCTGCCAAGAAATATAATCATATTATAACAGTACCAATTCCATTCAATTGGAGAACAACGACAGAATGATTCTTACGCGAGGGTCATGGTGTTGCTTGGCTCAAGGTTTACTTCGATCACCGTGGTCCCTTCAATGTCCACCTCTTTGCAGGCCGTTGTGTTGCGCCCAGTCACTCTGCAGGCTTGATAAAAGCCATGAGGCTTCACACGTCCAGCGTCATTCGCCACAAACACTTGAAGCACAACTGGTTCGTTGGCTCCCTCTAACTGATAACACCATATTTACATTGTCAAATATAATGGATTGCTTATTTGTCCGGATATTAAGATCATTTGCAGTTAGTTTTCTTACTTTGACCGCTGGGAACCCTTGCTGTGTCCGGTCTTTGACAGACCCTCTACTGCCCTCTGTGAGGTATCGCGCCCGGTGCTGAGTCTCCGGCTGAACCAAAATCTTCAGCTCCTTCCCTTCGCTCTTCTGTGGATACTGAATGGAGAGGACACCGCCTTTCTGATTGTTTGACACTTCTAAGGAGCTGCTGAGAAAATGAAAGAAGCCCCTATTAGTTCACAGTTCACCCATTGGAGGAACCTTCCAATTACAAACATTTGAGCTGTAGCCACAATGTCGCATCCCTCTTCTACACAATAATAAATTACGTGGGTAACATTACGTGACGGGGTACCAACCTCACTTTGGGTGTGACTTTGGCATCTGATCCCAGCTGTGAAAGAACAAAGTGTGGCGCTTTCGCGCTGTCCGCATCAAACACATCCATGCCTGCTTCATCTCGGGCTGCAGGTTTGGGCCCCGGACGCTGGCGAGGTGTTCTCTTGCGAGATTTTCGGGGCACTTCAGTGTTGTCATTGTACGAAGTGTTGCTAGCCATACTAAAGTTCGAGACCGAGTCTTCCATCCAGATGCTGCTGCTCTGCTCCGAGTCCGGGTTGGGAAGCTGGTCGTCCTGGCAGGACATGCGACTGTCATCCAGCAGATCTTCCGGAGGCGGTGAAATGCTCAGGATGGTCCGTCGCTTCGAGGGGGTTGCTTGGCTCTGCGCGGTCCCGACAGCATCGCCCACACCAACCCCGCTGATGGTCATCACCGAACCAGGCTCCGCTCCCATTCCTTCTGAGGCAGGACCACCGTGCACCCGGGAGGTCTGCTCTTGGGCTGAGGTAGCAGAGAGCATGCTGGGACAGGAAGGAAGTGTACTGCTGAGGCCTCCAGAGGAGGCGACGGCGGCGCAAGTGGCGGCGGCATCTGTAGTGTGCACAGTACAGAAGGTCAATAAAACAGTCTGAGCAGGCCCGGCTAGCAGTCCCGATCAAGCAGTGAAACTCGCCATTATATTTAGCCATTGCCTTTTATCCGATATGATTGTTTTTGCGTTACATGTTAAATTAAAATAATTATTTAAGCCAAATCACTGCTACTTACGGTGTTCCTTTATATTCATAGATAAGGGATTTGCCTTTGAAGCTTTAACAGTTATTTTGTAAAACTACAATCAACGCCCCGAAGGTCCAAAAACTTTCAGTCCTACCATATTAAACTGCTTAAAGAAACATGCGTTGGGGTATACAGAGCATTTGTAGGCGCTGCTGCATAACCAAGTGCTGATCTTTCCAAAGCAGCTTTTCACAGACAAATAACATTGGCCAATGATAATTCTGAGGTGTTGTCTAATGCATGCCAATTGGGCGATATGGTTTTAGTAGATAAACCCAGAGCTGATCTATTCAAAACCGTCTCTCATAGACAAATAATATAGGCTAATGATAATTCTGCGGTGTCGTCTAATGCATGCCAATTGGGCGATTTGGTTGGGACTGAACGTAGCCATGGAGACAGAATAAACAAGCTTCTGACCTACGAAGCAGAGAACTGCAGACCATTTTATATGCAGACTCTCCCTGATTCAGAGGGAACTCCCTGGAATGAAAACGACAAATGACAGCGAATAAACAATTGCTGGTCATCCAATACAGATAACAGCAAATTTGGTCATTTGAGCAAAACAAATATCATTCATTAGTAGCAATGACAGCATTTCTTATCTTTGAGATAATACATTTATTGGGCCCGTTTTTGATAACAATTGAAATTGTTTTGCTCACTGAATTTGGTATTGCTGGTTGTTTTACCTCAAATTTATTGCTGCAAAAACACAGAAACTAGTCTGGGCAGGCTCGCTTTAAGATCCCTCAGCTTCCTGTCAAAACAGGAAGTAGTGGAGCATTAACCTGGCTACTTGCAAATCACAGTAATGCTTGAATAAGGGCTGAGCGATATATTTCACTTTAATTTAATTTTAATATTATATTTCAGGTTTTCTGGAATGATTTAATCAACCAGATCTTGTAAGAGATATTTGAATAGTGCATTTAATGTAAACCTCATCAAAGGAAAAGAACACAGATACATACATAAAGTAAATAAATGAAAATCTGTCATCATTTACTCACTCCCATGTCATTCCAATACAGTCTAGTCTGACTTCCTTCTTTGGAGCAAACAAGGATTTATTTTAATGTATATCAAGAGTGCGGGAAAGCAAGCATGAGCAGCATTTCCACACACTTAGGATTTGGGATATTTATACAAATTCACAAGTTCAGTGTTGTGAACAGCGCTGCATTTACCATGTAGCCTGATCACAAGATAGAACGTCATATGGGTTTGAAATGAATGGAGGTGATTAAACATGGACAACATTTTCATTTCTAGATCATTTCATTTTAGGGGCGTTGATTTAGCATATCAAAATTATTTTCAGCAATCAGTTTGTTCGAACATCACTCAAATATCTATATAAAAGTAATTATTTTAAATAAAAGTGTTGATATATTCAAGCATATTTTACTTTTCACATTGTGCTTTTTTTAATCCACTCATCTGAAATCACAGTTTGGACAAAAAATATTAGAGTTGCACCAAAACTAAACTTCTCCATCTATCCGCAAAGCCAATTAGTAAGAGTGATATCTGCCGTCACAGATACTAAATACTTTATTTCTGAACGTTCTGAATGTTATTAATGCATGTAAATTAATTAATATTAATATTGAACATCAAACTGGTAACGTTTTTTAATGTTTTATATATACGACACAAATTCCTTGCATTTTCCTGTCCTCTTTTGATTGATTTGAACGACCGATACCGATTATTTGCCGATACATCGGTGCATCTCTAAAGAATATATGATTTGTATATTATATGTTATTTTTATTACTTGCATATCGCCCAGCCCTTGAAATACAATCATTTTATTTGTTAATTAATTGGAAAAAAAAACAATAGTCTTCCGAAAGAGGAGAAAGAGAAAAGTCCCAAATAAGGCCTCACCCTAATGTAGGCAATTTGAAGACAAAGCTGAAAAATCACCTCTCATCAAATTATTTGACAGTTCATCTAATGTTTTAATGACCTCTACCACCTGGCAAATGCTGGTTATATTCTTCAACCATAGCATGCCCTCGGCGGGCAGACACCCATGATCTGAGAAAATTCAGGAAAGCACTTTACTCCACTGACAGCAAGAACAATAAACTCTTTTCAACAGGTTCAATGGAGACAGGACAAATCATATGAAATGAGTTAGTCTGCAAAGTCAACAAAAGAGACTTAAAAACTGTGAAAGAAAAATCTAGAAAGACAAGGATGTGTATGCAGTTTGAAAATAAAAAGCATGATAAAGTGCAACAGGAAGTCCAAGTCTTGCAACACTATAAATACAAAGGTGTGCAGCGTTCAAACCAAATGCTAAAACAAAGAAATAAAAGAAACGTGCAGTAGCCCCATCAGCACAAAGGAATCCAAATGAGAACGGGCAAGGAATGGGAGGAAAGACAACATCACATACACACACCACAGCAGAGACAAGACCTGAGCAAACCCCGTCAGGAAAGACTTGCTAGCTTCAGACTGAGATACAATGGGAAAGATGAAAGACATGTGAAATGTGTCCTACCGGATGCCAAGGCAGCTGGAGGAGGAGGTCCAGCCTCTCCACCGCTCTTCTGGCTCATGGTGGGTTTGTCCTGCTGTTCAGCCGGGGGTAACTGCAGCTCTTTAGGGAGTAGGTCATACACTGACTCTGAAACAAAGACTTCCGTACATCAGTGTGTGAAGCATGGTGACTCATAGTCGAACATGGTGTAAATGTATTAACATGTTATTTATTTCAAACCTGATCGACACTTGCAATATGCGTATTGTGATGTCCATTTGCAATTTTTCGGTAATGTCGGTTTATCTTGCAACTGGAGTTCAGATGTTGCTTTCCACCTTTCACTCCACTAGTATAATCATTATCATCATGATTGTAAGTCTGGAAGTGATTGTGAGTGGCTGAACTTGACCCATGCTCTTCTCCCACCATTTACTGTCCTACTTTTCCACACCCACTCTCATATGGCCTGGACACTCCTCGCCAGAGGCCAGACATTACTGGTTGTCTTTGAGTGTCTTTTAGCCTATTTCCACACAAGCTGTACTTTTTTCAGTCAATGAGCGCGTCGAATCAGATGTGAAGCCACTCAGTGAAAGAGGCGACTCTGTTTGGCTGTTCAGACACACACCTTAAAGGGATACTCACCCAAAAATGCTAATTCTGTCATCATTTACTCACCTTCGAGTTGTTCCAAATCATAGTAGGAAAAATTACTTTTTTTGTTCTGTTAAACACAAAAGACGACATTTTGACAAATGTAGGAAAACAAACAATTCTGGGGCACTTTTGACTAACATTTAACTTTTTGGGTCAATGGGGGCAAAATCTGTCTGGTTATAAGCATTCTTCCCATTATCTTTCTCTGTGTTCATCAGAACAAAGAAATGTATACGGATTTGGAACAACTCGAAGGTAAGGTAATGATAACAGTATTTCCATTTTTAGGTGAAGTATCCCTTAAAACACAGCCTTCCCCTAAAGAACAGAACACTTTCGTTCATGGACACTAACGCTTTTGACTGAAACATGAAAATGTAATAATTCAACCTTGAGCCGGTTGAAAAACGATATCAATATGTGACAATTCAAATCGGTTGAGATGTTAAATGAATCACAATACATGTTTTGAACAGCAGGGTCACTGTGTTTACTGCAAACTTGAATATGCTGATATTTCTTTAAAAAAGTATTTTGCATTATTATTATTTTATTTAATTTGGAATTTGTTTTAAAATTGCCATTTAGTTTTGTTATTTAACATAAAAGATTGTCATTTTATGATTTTACAAAATTTGAGAAAAAAAATATTTGGGGAAAAAAATCGTAACCATGGGATCAGTATCGTGAATCATATCGCACCACGAGCTGAGTGAATCGTTACATCCATACTGAAACAACTTTTTTGAAAATTGCCCAAATAAAATGAAAACATGTACATGAATTGCATATTACAAATCAAATCAAAGAGGCTTACATTGTCAAATTAAACATTCCATGGCCTTCTAGTTATTAAACCAGTTATTCAAGGGGATGTGCAATTGTGTTTCATGCATTCTGACTTCTGTACAATGTTAAACAATGTCTTCTCATGCTTGACATGGTCAAAAAACGAGTTGGACGTATGAGGTAGTATTTCTGTGCTCGATTCACTCCCCCTGCCATTCGTATTGGTTTCGGAAAGTTCTTTTCGAACATGAAAATCCGTTTCGTAATAACTTTTCTTAGTCCCTTAATGGACAATTCTCCCGGAAAAGCACGCCAACCCTCCAGGGGGGAGGGGAGAGAGAGGAGAGAGAGAGAGAGGTAGAGAGAGAGAGAGAGAGCACTGCGTTCGCGAAGTTCCGTAGTGTTTGTTTGTCCACTGTATTTCGGTGAGGAATGTTATCGAAACGGTGGATTTAATGCTGGATTTGGAGATCGTATATTTTCAGAAATAATCGTTCAGCTGTATCTGACTTTTATAAATGTGATCAAACTAAAGACTCTACGGATATTTGAATGATCTGTTATACTATTCTGTAAATACTCAAGATTAAAATAAGATATACAGAAACTGTCTGAGTTACGGCCACTTTAAATCGGGTGAAGTAATACCCTAAACAATTAACATCAAGCACACGCTCTTTCCTAAGGTAGGAGATATTTAAAAAGTGAATAGTGTTTATAATTCCCAGAGCCTCACGAAGGAACCCATGATGCCCTTGTGCCTCGTTCAGAACGGTGACTACAGCATTGCTGATAGGGAAGCATCGGAGCGATATTACCATGACACCTTCTCATGTTACCTATAAACCCTTGACAAATGACTGTCACTGCACCACGCATAAACAGTCACAACAGCCAAAAAGAAACAATACAGTCGAAGTGACATAAAAAATTGGGCCACATATGCTTCATAGTGAGAATTTAATGTTGTTATTCCATTATCTTATTTTTACAGTTTGAGATTTTTTCCTATGTTAGGCAGTTAGACGATTATTCACCAATATAGCAAAATTATGCCTATGAACTAAGGGTGTGACGAGACACTTATCCAATGAGACGAGACACGAGACTGAGTTCACGAGAATGAGACGAGACAACATTTTTAGACTTTTTAAAAGAGATCCTCAATGATGAAATATATAGGGAAAATGTATCTTTTATTCACCATAAAAACACAAAATGCAAAAAGATTTGGCATTATCAACTTGCACTCTATAAAACAAATGACACTTATATTTTAATTAATTATATTATGCAGTAATAAACAATATGTAAACACTAGTGAAACAATTGGCTAAATCAATAGAAGAAATACGAAAAGCCATGTTCGGTGTACGGTATTCGTCCTTCGGCCAAGTGTTTCATTTTTATTCGGCTTCGGCCAATCATTTTCATTTCGGTGCATCCCTAATTGTTACATTACATTTGCTGTTTGTATGTTGTGAGTAGTTTTTTTATTTAAGAGTATTAATTATTAGACTTCTATTGAGAGGACATTCCCTAAAGCCACAGAGCCTATAATACATACATAAATACAGTGGATATCAAAATATAAAATAAATGGCTCGCTAAAAGATTGTGTATACACTTTGTATTTAATATACACAGTTAAATCTAATATATATGTGTGTGTAACTGTGCTAAATTGATTAAATATTTATTTAAAACATAGTGTCCGGACCTCTTGGAACTTTAATAGAATACCACTGCCATAGTGGCTTTGGATATTTCATGCAAAATCCTACATATTGTGCCTTATATATTTGTTGGTAAAATATCAGAAAAATATGTCTAAAAAGATTGCTAAACCGCGTTTACCTAACAATAGTCAGGTTTCCATTACAGATTTACACAATATTTTCTAAATGTTGATTAAACAAATATTGTGGAATGACTGCGTTTCCATTAAACGATTTCTTGCCATAAAAATGTATTTGGGTTCGTCTCGCAATAAGTCATTCTGGCCACACTTACACTTAAATACACTTGCTGAAAAGAAAACTTTTGACCTTTTTTACCTTGCTTTTGGAATGTGACATCGCCGTATTCAAGCACAGTTGGCATATCAGTGAAACAATTTGGCAAAGTGCAAACTGAACACGCACAAAGAATGGAAATCAGAGCCAGGATCAACACCCCCTACAGAAATGCTTTGTGAATAATTCCACAGCTCTACATTCCTGCTATTTTAACACTGGGTATCCATGGACTACAGGGAGATAATGGAGTTAAGTTTTTTATACTTCAGGATTAAAAGACAGAACAAACACTGGATGCTGAATAGGAGGCTGAAGTGTTACAATAATTACAAACAATAGTTCATCTTGTGAATGTACTAGTACATTTAAGGTTAACCTGCTTCATTGATGTGGTCTGTGTATCTGTCCCTTCATATAGGTTACATCTGACTTCAGCATCACATCACATCATATAAACGCACACCCACTCCTAGTTTTAACGCTCTATAAACTGCCTTCTTTCCATTATGACAGCTGGATTTAGCCAAACGACACCAGAATCGCTTGGTTTCTGAGACCATGTACAGACATTTATATGTAGCAGATTAAACAACATACTTTCACGCAGATATACATCCACACTGACACTTATAGACACACATAAACACACACACACACACACACACACACACACACACAGAGAGCTAGCGCGTGCTCTCCTCTCGTGCTATCTGACGTTAGCAATTTCTCACGTTCACACGCAGCCGTCAACACAAACGCAGGCTCACACGGAGGAAGAAATGACTGAATAATATACAAACACGTTCTTACCTTTGGAATAAAGTGACTTGGGAGAACTGGGGTCGATATCGGCGCTCAGGAGAGATATAAAATCAGAGGGCATGCTAGCATGCTAGTGCCTCATTAGAGCGTCGGAAACGACTCTCTCACACTCAGCTTAAACGGCAATGGATACAAAAGGGGAAATTGTTTTAATAATAAAATCCTCACAAAGGGTTTGCAGTACATGTACAGGTGTAAAATACACACGTACACATGTTCTAAATTGCCTTTTTACATTTGACTAGCTAGCTAACTATCAGAACCATTCACCTTTTTCCAGCGACTCCTCCCCCCTTCCGCGCATGCGCAATTCTTACCATTATTGTTTGACTGTGTCCATTACCTTTTTGTTGAACTTTTTACAGATTATTATTCTATAGTACGTTATTATTGCAATTATCAGATCTAATAAGTATTTTTGTTTTATTTAACGTTGTTTGCTATATCACAATTTAATTGTTCAACTGCATACAACAGATCATCATTGTTTGACTGTATTTCCAGAATAGTTTGAGGAATGTATATGTGCCAAAGATTTTAAAACATTGAACATTTTCTCGTGCTAACTGTACTTTCAGCAAAAAGTTTATTTTGAGATCCAGAATATACTACATGGTAATCTTGGTTTCCATTATTTCAGTTTTTAATATGTTCTAGGTTCTTCATACAGTTCTTAATACTATTTCTTATTACAAATCTTGTTGTTACCTCAGTAAATTCACTTTATAAGGAATATTTTGAAAGCCTTAATTTGTTACTTTTACCTCTCTGTCGCCATCTCTATTGGCAGAGGTTAAATTGCAGGTTACTTTATGTGGGTTGAAATGAAATCAGTTGCGAATTCGAAGGCTACCTAAAAGCACAACTTATAAATCATTATATTACCATTTTATTTATCCATTTAAACACTAGATGTAAATGATTTACCAAAGAAAATGGGCTACAGATCAGTCAAATGGATGAAATAACTTTAAAGCTCTTTATCTCACAACTGCTCCGAATGCAGACAGAACCTTGTAATTCCAAGGTGACGATTTGTTTCAAGATTGCATGTATTTCCTATGTAATTCGCGCACGATGCTTTAATGTGAATAGTGGGATTCATTTTATGGGAATGGATTTAAAATGCTTACTTAGTTTCGCCTAAAATGCACCAGTGGAAATGTCCTGTCCAATTGTTGCAACCACATAGGCCTGCTTTGATGCATGGCAGTTTTTATGGACCGACATTGTTGTCAACAATATGAGTTATTGAAGAAATTGTGACTGATCGAATCTGAGCAGATATTTTTCAAATCAAAAATTCGCACCACTATGCAAACATGCAGAAACATCTCACTGATCTAATCTCATCAAAACCTCTTTTGATCATTTATATTACAGTCTGTGTTTAATTTCTGCAGTTAAAACGAAAGCTAGCGGTAAGACGTTTTCGAGGGGAAAATGTGACAAATCTGGATTGCTCATCTACTTAAGGAAGATCTATGTAAAGGTTGTTAATGTTCTAATCCAGTTTGGCACGTCATACACATGTGAATCAGGGTTCACAACCTTGGCATACTGTAAAAACACTGACAGACTTTATCATGGGAGTGTCCTCGGGGCTACACTTTCTGAGGAGATTTAGTGTTATGGCACAGAGGAAGATTATCAGTAAATATCGATCTAAATCTGTTTCTCATACAAAGATATTCGTAATGCTTTACTGTTTTTTACTACTGTTGAGGTCGACAAACAAGCAACTGTCTGGAAAAATCCTGTGTGACCCCCTGAAGTTCACATCAATTTTTGATATTTTTTATACCGTACTGCGTATATGTAAATACATACAGAAATCCACAGAAAAAATATGTATTCTCTATTTGTATTTGTAATATTTAATTACACAATAAATAAATATAATGATCTTTTAGGAGGGAAATTTTGTTTTAAATCTTAGATATCCACTCTAGGCTGCTTCTTGAGTAAGACGAATGACTACACAAATGTTCAAAAAAATCACCTAGTCATAAATCTCCCTTTCTCTAGTCTTTTGTCTACGGGCACCTCCCTCCCTCGCTCTGTTCCTCCTGTTTGGTAGTGTGGCAGTTGTGTGGTGGCTGACTGCGTTCTCTGCTGGGACTCTTTATGTGTCACTGCTGTGCTGCACTGACAATGAGAGCGAGTGTGTGACTGTGCATGTAAGGGTGGGAAAGAGAGAGAGAGAGAAAGAGAGAGAGGGAGGGTTGCTAGAAAGAGATACAGAGCATACACGAGGCAGGAGGTGCTCCCTCTAATCCCGGTTGCGACGCCAGACAGCATTGCACCGGCTGCTACAATAGACTTAATGGAGGCTCAAGCAGACTCTAGTGTTGCAGGTAAGAACAAACATTTATTAGCGTGTACGTTTGAATTGTCATTCAAGCGTGTACGCCCAACGCATTCAATAGCTGCTGTTAGAGCTGCCACCATGTCCTTTTTTGAAACGCACAAAGCAAGGAGAGGAAGCCGGCAGGCTCTGCTCAGCAGCGTGCAGCTTGCATTCATGCATGCACATGGGGATAGGCACAGCAACTTGGACATGCTTAGGGTGGTGGCTTGTGAATTCGAACATATATTGTCAAATCAGTATGAATAAAAGACAAATGTCACGAGTCAGAGGAAAGACTGTGGATTTGGATGCGACCCTTGCATACAATTTGACATTGAGCTGCATGTTTGCAGCAGTTGTGTTGGGACAATGGGGAGCCACTGGACGAGGCTAAAATATGGTTCACTTAAGCATGTGTGGTTTGCATCAGAATGGTCGTTTTGTGTTTAAGTATATTGTAATCCATGCACCGATATTTGCATGACTACACGCATTAACAGCCGGCATCATTAGAGTCAACACTGCTGGGTTTGGCTGTATGTGTGGTCCAATGAAAGGTATACAGGGACCTCCAGACTGCAGAGAACAGCTGCCTCATCCTATATCTAGTCCAAAAAAGAAGATACAGAAGACATAGATCCAGTTATCCTGTATCTACTTGTCTTCCTGTCCCATGTGTGTAATTGAACTGCCTTCAGTGATATAAAACGCTAGGATGCTTTGATTGCCGCTGCTAGAAATCAATAGTGGTCTGGTGGCTCTCTAAACACTGAGTGAAACACAAGCATCTTCTGTTTCACGTCTTTGGCAACCGCTGACAAACCCCATTAGAGCGAGGCTACGAGAACAAGAGCACATCTGTAGATATTCAGCGGAACTGTAATTTACAATTGATTTGTTGCAGTGATCGACCCATTTTCAACAAGTCCTGTTTTTAATTACTATCACGATGACTATTAATAGGTTTTAGACGCTTTTTCTAGCCTGACACACTATAAAACCGGTCAAAATAAAAATCCCATTTGCATTCCAATTTTGGCCCAAGTTATGTACAGTACGTCTATTAAAAGAATATCACAAAGACTACAGAGAACATCTTGTGTTTCACGTTGATATTCTTTAATAAGGTTATAAAACATTTTCAGCCCAAAATGTCTCTCTTTTTTAGAGCCACTTAGAGACAGAGAGTTTCAGAAGCTTTTAAAGTCCTCCAGCTCTGCCAGTCTAACCAGTGAGGCATCCCATAATGCTTCAGGAGCGCAGCATGTTGGTACTCCAGCACATTACGGCAGCCAGGTGCTAATCACAGAGAAACGACGTGAGTATTATATAATAAAAAATGTTTAAGGAGGATGTTAGTTACTTTTTTACTGTATTAAATGTATGTTAATTTTTATTGAAAATTAATTCAAATTTTCGGCCAGAACGTTTTTTTGTGTGTATTACAGAAATAATGAAATTTACTCTTGAGAATATAAAACTTAAAAGCATTGATAATGATATGAAAAGCATATCATTTTTTTTTCTTTATGGTAATCAACAATGTTTGCATTACAGTAAAAAACACAAGGGTGTAAATATGTTTAATTATCATGAAAATGTTTATAACAAATAGAACTCATCCTTGGTGATTCTGATGTCTCCTGTTTGATGTCAGAGCCTCTGAGCAGTGTGTCCTCACTAGAGGTCCACTTTGATCTCCTGGACCTGACGGAGCTCACAGACATGTCTGACCAGGAACTTGGAGAAGTATTTGCTGACTCTGATGAAGAGAATCATATAGAATCTCCAGCGAGTGAGTCATCTCAGACTTTTCTGACACCAGGAGATCCCAAATCAAATCATGTTTTAATATTTCATAAATTTCAGCTGGATCATTCCATTTTCAGCCCTAAAAATGTTCTCCGGTTTCCCTTTTTAAGCAATTGTGTCAGAGCATTTGTCTATAATACACACCAATTTACTGTGTAGCAAGAAACATAAAAATCATGGATATAACTGGATACTCACACAGGTATGGTCCCCTGCAAATCCACAGTCCACACATTATTATTTGATTGAACTGAAGTGCACAAACGTGTAAATATGAATCATTTAAACTGAGGCCGTGTCAGAGGAGGGAGTCTCCTAGATGAGCTATTCAGATTATCTTGCCTGGAGCTTCAACTTTATACGTTCTTGATCCTAAGGTGTCAATAATGTTTGTCTTGGTCGTTAATGTCCTAATGAACCAGAGGCCAGTCGCCATAAGAGTTCAGTAACAAAGAAGCAGATCAGAGGACTTTCATCGGTAGTAACTATACTGCTATTTATTTGCATAAAGCTGAAATTCCATCACTTGGGTTGACTCCAGTGCTCGAATTGAATCAAGTCTTATGGGGGTCCACACCATAAGACTTTTGTTTTTGGTGGGGGTGGGAGTTAGTCTCGCAATATACAATTTATACAAAAAACACAATATATTTGATCATAATATTCATAACTATATACTATTTATTAAAAACAGGCTTACGTAAAAGAACAGGCTTCCTTTACTGTATTTTGGATCAAATCAATGCAGGCTTGGTGAACAGAAATGACTTTTGAACAGTGTACATCCAACAGAATAATTCTAGAATAATGGCAAGGAAAGATACACTTTAAAAAATGTCTGTAGAAATTACAGTATTACTGGCAAAATTACTACAGCTTGCCAGTAACTTACTGTAGATTTACATTTATGTAATTAACTGGCAACAGTTTGTTCAAAGATAAATGAACATTAAACATTAACAAGTCTTTATTCTTACAGAAAAAAGTATAAAATAACAGCCTCATGCAAAGCATTCTGGGAACCAAAATTTGAAAAAAAACTTAAAATGATCAAATTGCAGCCTCATGCAAAGCATTCTGGGAACCAGAAATCCTTTTTTAAATGTATTATATTTAAGCGTCTGCTAAATGACTAAATGTAAAAATGTAAATGTCGATTTCTCGTTACCAGAATGCTTTGCATGAGGCTGTTATTTTATCCTTTTTTCTGTAAGGATAAAGACTTGTTTATTATTCACTTTTAAAAAACGGTTTGCCAATTAATTAGATCAATATAAATCTACAGTAAGTTACTGGCAACTAGCTGCATAACTACAGCAAAAACGTTTACATGTTAAGTATGCTATGTATTACTATAATCATGTATCCCCCAAACACAGAGGATGCTTCCCGACGGACCAGTGAAACCTCCGTTCCTCTATTCATATTCTTGACTGCTTCCCCCTGCATAAGCCGTGGGAAATGTCCTGTTGGGCAAATCAACTGTGCTGAAATAGTGGGATTATAACACCTAGTCCTATTAAGCTAAATTACTATTTATTAAAAACAGGCTTACATAAAAGAACAGGCTTCTTTTACTGTATTTTGGATCAAATCAATGCAGGCTTGGTGAACAGAAATGACCTTTGAACAGTAGAGTACGTCCAATGGAATAGTTCTAGCATTATTTACCAATGTAGTATTTACTATTTTCCCTAAAAACAACTGGATAATTGACACTTTGTGATAATGATGTTTGTTCCAAAAGACTTGTTTAAATGCAAGAAACTAGTTTATTAGATATGAAAATTGTAATTGTGACAAGACCGGCTGTCAGTCTCTGTGTTAGTGTTGTGGGGATTTTTCACTGTAAATAGGCTTGTTCGACTTCAAGCTGCGCCACAAAAACCGACAGGCGGATGACATCACTATCTGTGAGAGTGATTCAAAAGCACATGGAGCAGTCGGCTCTCGACTCTCTCTCGCGGTGATGCCTGTCGCACACCTTATCTCAAACAAGCAAGACTTAAACAAACAAACACTTGAACATACACCAACATGATAAGAACAAACTGAGGGCAGTCTAATTGCTTTCAGGACGTGTGCGCGGCACTCCTGGTTTTAAAGTGCAAGTTTTAGTTATTTTCCTGGATCTGTGTGAATGGGATCATTTTCACAACCATTGTCAATCTATCAATGATACTCGTGATATGCCTGTAAATAATGCCAGCCGTTGTTTATTAAAAAGATATATGCGGACTAATCTTCTAAAACCTGATGAAGCAATGCTAACAGCAAAGATGCAAACACACAGTTAGCCCAACAGCAATCCAAAGATTTGCTTGGATCCCGATGATTTTCTCTTTTTTAGTTTTGTATTGGTCAGTCAGTGGTTCACGAATGTGTTTTTCATTGCTTGCTTTTCTAAGTTCACCCCGCAGATCGCCAGCAGCCCCCGTTGCCTCGATTTCCACACAGCGGGTACGTCCGCTCGCCCTCCTGGACTCGTGGCGGAAAGGGAGAACAGCAGCCAAGGGACCGAAAGCACCACAGCGACTCAGACAACAACACAGAGCCTATGTTGAAGATAGAGCGCTCTCAATCCCAGCAGCCTTGAGCCGGGGGCCGCTACGGGGGCTCAGGGAAAAGCCCTTACATGGGGAATAGAGGTTCCTCCTCAAGCAAAGAAAAGAGGAACTTCGGGGATAAAAAGACACTGCGATCCCACCTAAAGAAATAGCAATCCCTTTGCCCACTATGATGGGTAAGGAGACAGCTCCAATCAGCTGGGAAAAGTGTAGACTCAAGACGGAAACGACTTCATCCAACCAGGTTCTTGGGAGGCCTCTGTGTGACACAGTCACATCTATCTTCTCCATTTGACTACTGCATATGGAGAACTTGAAGCATGATGTAGCATTATGGACAACACTGACTGAATCTGAAGACTTTCAGAGTGATTTTAACCCCTCATGGACCTTGAATGTGTCAAATCCGAATTTGTCAGTTGTCATGAGACACGTTCAGAGAGGCTACAGCATGGTTCAAGACATGCCTGTGTAAAGGGTCCAAAAAGAGGCTACAATCAAAAGTGTCCTTTCAGAGGTTCTGCATGGAAATTGGGCGACTCGAAGAGAAATATTTTGTAGACAAACAGTTCATGCTTAAAGGGACAGTTCAACTCAAATCTAAATTCTGTCATCATTTACTCATCTTCAAGTTGTTCCGAACCGGTATCCATTTCTTTGTTCTGATAAACACAGAGAAAGATATTTGGAAGAATGCTTAACCAACCCGTTCTTGGACCCCATTGACTACCATAGTAGGAAAAATCGCTTTCTACTGTACATTTTTTGGTTCTGTTGAACACAAATGAAGACATCTTGAACGATGTAGGGAAGACAACAGTTCTGGGGCACTTGTGACTACCATTGTCATTTTGCCTAATAATTGAAACGATGACAGAATTGACATTTTGGGGTAAACTGTCCCTTTAGTGCCAGCAACATACTCTACACAACGACATGAATGCTAACACTTTTAGCTACACAACCTCAAGCCACCACTGCATTTCAAAACACATCCGAATCAGTTCATAATGTATCACACGTGTTGGCTGCAGTTCCACATGTGGAGCTTCAAACAAACACAATGGGCCTCATTCATGAAACAGGAGCAGAACGATTTTTTGAGGATAAATCGTTCGTAAAGTCGTTTTGACGTAAATTTTCATATTCGTGAAATGTTCGTATTTTCAAAATGTTAGTTCGTACGAAAGACATGTACACATGCTCTATCACGTGTAAATAGTGCGTAAAACCGCACGTAACGTTCCGTATTATTTTAGACAAACTGATGACAATGCATTTCGATGCACTATATATCATAATAATAGTTCACGTGTTCTTTTGCCCTGTCTTTAAAACATGTTTACTTTGGGTAAAATGCAGCGTAAAATGCTCGTCACTGTCCTTTGTACACAGCCGTCCAATCACAATGGAGAAGAGGCGGGACAAACACTACACTGACCAACCATCATACACAACAGTCGAGAAGTTAATATTAATGGTTGCGTTTTCATATTAAGTAATATTTTTTGAAATAGGATCCTAGTAACAAGTTGTTACTAAAACTGTTGCGGATATTCACTAATCACAGCAACCAATAATCTCCAGAATAACCTCCAAAGCGTGCTCAGGCGCCACCTGCTGGTCGTTTTCAGAAGAGCACCAGATATTATTATTTCAGCTGGATAAAAACGCTTTGGTGGACACAGTTTAATTGATTATTTTATAGCCTACTTGTATCGTATGCATTTATGCAATATAGTGTAGCCAAACCAGAGAATGAAGTCAGGGGTTCCAGCATTCATAGATACGTAATCTGCGTAGCTGTAATTCATAGGCGGGGATGACGCTAACTGTGAGTGAGGTGCATGCGCGCATTGTTTACGTATGATCGGAATTCATTAACAGTCACACATTTTACTGTGAGATCTGACGTATAGTATTTGTGAATCCGGAAGAAAGTTTTCGGGACGGTCTGTTTTACGCGCAAATGACTCGGAATGGACTCATATATTTACGAATGTTTCATGCATGAGGCCCAATGTGTTGAGTCGATGTTCACAACCATCCACATTGATGTTTTCCTACTTGTGTAGGGTATGTTTCTGCCCGACCTTATCCAGCATAGCAATTGATGTTGCACTTAAATGGAAGCAATATGTTTGTTTTGAACCACCCTGGACAAAGAAATAATGTTGCAAAGTGTCATTGCTATCGAGACAATTTTAATCAACTGGTTCGATTGTGTCCTAAAATGTGCCAAATACAGATATTAAAGGAAAACTGCTATTTAAGAAGTGATACTGATGCAAGTATTTAAGGAACATTTCACCTCAAAAAGAATTTACTCAATCTCACATCAATCCAGAAAGTTCAAGTTTCATTGAACCAATGCAGTGGAACATGCCTCCATCAACCTTGTAAACTGATGTCAAAGTTGCCGTCAATATATAGCACAGATTGTATTCACTTCTTTTATTACATTTTTTATAAAATTTGGCACGGGGTGAATACGTTGTGTGATATATAGACATGATTTCAGCGGCAACAACAAACACAAATGTTATTTGGCCCAAACTTAACGTCCGGCACACCTCCTGAAAGAATCAATAACGGTTGAGTAGTGTTCATTTAATACAATTTAATATGTTATAACCAAACACTGACCGTACTGCAAAAACTGACTTTCTTACTTAGTATTTTTTTCTTGTTTTCCAGTAAAATTGTCTACAAATTCTTGAATCAAGATGGATTTTCTTGATGAGCAAAATGACCTAAGAAAATAAGTCTTGTTTTAAGTAAAAAAATATGAACTAATAAATATGACTAAGAAAAAGGTCAACCTTAATTCAAGATTATTTCTCCTACCCCATTGGCAGATTTTTTTGCTTGTTTTAAGCACAAATTCACTGATATTTCACATTTTTTTTACTTAAAACAAGACTTATTTTCTTAGGTCATTTTGCTCATCAAGAAAATCCATCTTGATTCAAGAATTTGTAGACAATTTTACTGGAAAACAAGAAAAAAATACTAAGAAAATTATTTTTTGCAGTGTAGATCAAGATGTTTTTCCTAGAAGGAAGAAGAATCCATCAGAGGCATTACAGTGTTTACTTCATACAATTTACAGTGCTAGTTACAATCACTTCTGCTAGTCAGTGTTAGCATCCAAACAAGAATGATAGATTTATGAATCACAGTGGGCTTCTATGACGAAAGGCTGTTCACACCAATACTGATATAACTATAAAGACAACAATATCTATATTAGCATTAACGCCAATAAATGTCTTAAAAGCTTGCACATGGCATTTTTCACATTTTAAATGGATGAGCCCTTTATGCTGCACTGGACTGACTGGCCGTATTTTATTGTTCGATAGAAAGGCAAAAGTTAATTTGTCAAATATTAGTTTGATATATTTTTTAATGAATGTCTACATTTAGACAAAGTAACTGGTAATGCTATTGATTGTCAGAGTCTATGCAGCTTATCTATGCTGTGGTGCTTCCTACATTTGAAGTGTAGCCAATGACGTCGTTTTTCGGCTGCAGTCCAGCTGCGAGAAGCATTTTACTGGATTTGTCGATGCATACGGCCGGTTCAAAGCCTTTCATAAAAAACACATTCAAAGCTAAGCGCTTTTAAAAATCAGTTTATTAACCATGGATGCTGCTGCTTCTGGTACTGAATCTCACCCAGCTAACATGGCAGTGTCTGTGATGAAGTTATGCTGGGGAAGGATGATACATCATCTGCTGATGCCCTACTTCAGTTTCTGCCAGTGTGGGAAATGTAATGCAATCTAATGCTTGAAGATGGTGTAGAAAAATGACTTTCCTGAAGAAACAAGGCTAAAAGACATTTTTGAGGAGTGTCAATTCACAGACTTGTGATATTGCGGATGAAGTCCATTTAACATCATCACATATCAATAATCACGTGGCACATCAGTCACCTATAAATGACTTTCTTCTGTCGAACACAAAGATATTTTGAGAAATGTCTGGGTGGTTTTGTGTTCATACAAATGGCAATGGAGGCCAATGTTGTTTGGTTATCAACATTCTTTAAAATGTATTCTGGTCTGTTCAGCAGAAGATAGAACTAATCCTTTAACGTGCGCACGCAGGGACACACGCATAGTAGAAACAGAATATGATTATTCTATCTATAAAGCAAAATAACGTCTGTTTTAGTCCAGAATCATTAACCCCAAGACAAAATATGATAGACCGCTTTAATTTAATTAAATAAGTACGAATTCAAAAATCTTTTTCTCAGAACACACAAATGAAAATTTTACAAATATACACATTTTCTTCCATTTCTACAAAGTGGAAGATAAGAGTAGATAAAAGGATAGCATTTCGTCTATGATGTAATCACAGAAAACCTAAGATAATAAAAACTAAACGTCTTTTTAGGTTGTTGATCTGTCCTCAAGTGTGAGTTGACATATCAGTGCTAGCCTTTGTATTGAAATCTACATGTTGCATAGCGCCGCACAGATTAAGGCTTTTTAAATTCAGTACAAGTTCCCTGCTTTGGGTAAACACTGGAAGTGAAATGGAAATACAACAAAAAAATCACATTCTTTGTGTACACAGCCAAGATAACTGACTCTCCCGTCCTACTAAGTGACCACTTTAAGGCAAGTGTCAGAGGCAGGTGGAAAGTATTTTAAAGATATGTTCATAATTTCAAGCAGCCAGTTTCTCCTTTGAGGCCGGTGTCTCCTCCTGGTTTTCTCCTCTCTCTTGGTTCCAGTCCTTTAAGCCTTCTGGAAGGCTTGTGTCTTCCTCAAAGCTGCCTGTGCCCTCTACAAACTCCTCATAGGTGGACTTCTCCTCGAATGGCCTGGGCCCCAGCAACTCCACCATGTCAGCTTTGTGTAGAACTTCTTTTTCCAGCAACCGCCTACCGACCTACACAGAAAAAAAAATGCATAATTCCACTTATCAAACATTCGACCAATAAGTTCAAAAGACAAAACAATCTGTCTCCCATTAAAAATCAGTGACATAACTGCACATTTCTATACTCTGACTGTAAAGAAGCATGTACATAAGTAAAAGAAAGGGACCAAGGACTGAACCCTGAGGTTCACCACATGTCACTCGTGCATATTTCTGCATATACTGTTGTGGCACCTTGTCATGTTTATCTAATTTCTGAACATCTACATAAATACAATTAAATAATTTAACACATTTATATGCATGACAAAATTCCTTTGTTATGCATCTTAACCTAGTGTGAACTAGACATCAGTATTTTCCAGCATTGGTGATAAACAATATGGAGGTTCTCACCATTTCCACCTGCTCTCGTTTCTCAGTGATGAGCTCCAGAGTTCTTATGTAGGCTTTGTCAACCAGCTCTCTGACCTCCTCATCAATAAGCTCTGCTGTAGCCTCACTGTAAGGCTTCTCCATAACCATTTCACCCTGTCTGGGCAGGTCAAATGATACCTGTCCAACCTTCTCGCTCATGCCAAACTGCACAATCTATATGGTGAAGGTGAGGGAGGAAGATGTGAAAAATGTTTACACCACAATTAAAGCACATACTGACAACATACTGCCAATTTGACCATTTCACAATACACCCAATAAAACAATTTATGGATTCATTTAAATCATTAAAGAACGATTGTAGTCTGATTCTAACACAAAACTATTTGGGGATTTAGAACATTTTAAAAGGACCAAGGTATGCTTACATTGCATGTACAACAACTGCAAGAACAAGATGAAAGTGACCCTGATTGTCAGATGTGGTGACCCATACCCGAAATGTGACCTATGCATTTAACCCATCCAGTGAGTAGTGATCACATGCATTGCAAGTCCTGAACACACATAGACCCGGAGCAGTGGGCAGCTATCACTGCAGTGCCCGGGGAGCAAACAGGGCCAAGGTGTCTTGCTCAAGGAAACCTTAGTCCCGTGGTCAAACCTTTCACGAGTCCGACTCTCTAACCGCTAGGCCACGACCAAACTAATTCTTTGGTATTTATAAAATAAGAATATATGTATATACATAGATACAATAAATACATATATATATATATATATATATATATATATACATTCATATATAAAAATACTAAAAACTCTATAAAATGCTTTTTTTTTATTAAGTAAAATACCTATTTTTTTAATTTGTGGGAAATGAATTCCTTAACTCAATGTCATGGAGTGTAATGTAGATCAGTTTGGATAATGGCTTGTGCTTAATGACTAGAAAAACAGCCCGAAACACCTGGCTAAACATGTTATAGCTAGTTCAATAGCATACTGTACCAGTGAAAATGTATAAAAATAGACTCGACTCTCTGTACCTGAGCGTATGCTGACTGTGTGACCTTCTTCAGGTCATCATGCGCTCCAGTGGTGATTTTGCTGAAGAACACATGCTCGGCCACACGTCCCCCCAACATCATACACATCCTGTCAAACAGCTGCTCTCGAGTATATAAATACTGCTCCTTGGGAAGGTACTGTGCATAGCCCAGACCCTTCCCTCTGGGAATAATAGAAACCTGAAACACAAGATCAGGAATAACAGTAAGTGCAAGTGGTTCATTATTTTGCTCCATAAATGAAGAGGATGCACAACCTTATGTTCATAAACCCATTTAGAAGAAACATTAAAACATATAGCTTAAGGTTATATATAGTTTTACTTTAATATTAGTCTACCTTAAACTTGAATGCATCTGACAATACATTGCCCTGATATTGGCAACATTGCCTTTTCAATATCGGTATTGGCTATTGAAAAAACATCATTACTAGACAACTTTATATGCCTTTTGCATTTACTTTGACTTCTATTTTACACATTAAAGGCACAGTTCACCCCCAAAATAAATTCTGTCATCATGTACTCACATTCGAGTTGTTCCAAATCCTTATAAATGTCTTTGTTCTGTTGAACACAGAGAAAGATATTTGGAAGAATGCTTATAACCTAACAGATCTTGGACCCAATTGACTCCCATGGATGGAAATATGACTTTATATGTTTTGTTCTGTTGAACACAAAAGAAAATATTTTGAAGAATATAGGACCGCAAACAGCTCCGGGGCATTTTTGACTACCATTGTATTCATTCCTACTATGGAAGTCAAACAAAGACATTTATACAGGTTTGGAACAACTAGAGAGCAAGGTTATTTTAGTTTACTAAAATTAAAACTTTGAAAACGTTCCTGTTCATTGAATTTAAATTAAATATTGGCTTAAACATTTTTGGAAAAACTTAACTCAGGGAAAAATTGAAATGTTGCCTCAAAAATAAGTTTAAAGCAGTAAAATTATAATATAACTCAAAAATTAATGAATCCGATATAGCAATATTCAAAATAAACCAATAAATTATAAAATGACTAACTAAAACTTTAACTAAAATTAACACTAAAACTTAAAATCTAAATTAAATTTAAAATATCAATAAAACTAACATCACAACTATAATAACTCTGCTGGAGAGCGAGTAATTCATGACAGAATTAAAATTTTTGGGTGAACTAACCGTTTAAAAGTGGGGTGGGAAAAAGAGATTAAAGACCAACATTTCCTAAAAATGGCCAATAAATGCAAGAGTAAGTCACATGACTCATAGCACGAACATTTCTAGAAGCACGGAACACTGAAGCATCAATCTACAACGTGACACAGCTTTACCTGTAAGCTCTGTGTTACCCATCTAAATTCTGACCCTGACTTGCTTGAGATGCTTAATGTATGTCTCCAGATACATTGAGTGTCACTAAATGTATACATCAAAATGGCGCACAACGCTTGTGTTGACACCCTGAAGCGGATAAACCTCGGGCTGTACCTTGAGCAGAGGGTCAGCGTGTTGGAGAAACCAGCCCACCACTGCGTGCCCCGCCTCATGAAAGGCTACTGTCTTTTTCTCAGTGGGCTGTAAGACTTGTGTCTTCTTCTCCAGACCTAAGAGATGTCAGCACAAATAAAATATAGTAAGGTGAAACAAGACTTTTTTGTAGCAGATATGCGAGTTCTCCTTGTACCTCCAATGACTCTGTCGATGGCCTGCTCGAAGTGTTTAACGTTGATGAATTCATTCAGATGTCTGGCGGCAATAAGAGCAGCTTCATTACACAGATTTGCAATATCAGCACCTGAGGGAGGGAATGTGTAGAAAGAATGTAGCCTGAAGTTTTACACATGAAAACTATCTCTACACTTATAATAACACCAGAATTTGAAACATATCATTACCGCAATTATCGCACAATGAGCAATGATCCTGCGTTGATGCATACTTTTATTCTAGTGTTTAACTAAATTGTCGCTTACTCACCAGTAAAGCCCGGTGTGGCAGCTGCCATCTTCCTCGCAATGGCATCACGGTCCAGACTGGGGTCAAGTTTGAGGGGCCGCAGGTGCACTTTAAAGATGGACGCTCTGCCTTTAATATCAGGTGGTCCTGAAGAATTCATAAAACTCATGAGAATCTGCATAAACTCAGATATCACATTATATAGACAAAGTCCAATTCCAGTCCTTTACAGTTAATATCGCTAATGTACATCTTAAAAGGGGTCATATGGCGTGAACACGTGTTTTTCTGTGTTATAAGTTGCTCATGCATGTATTAAGACACGTGAAATTGCCAAAATGAAAGTGTGGAACAAAAGAGTCATTCTATCTAAAAGCGAATGCTCACCCAGACCAGCCTGAAACACCTCGTGTAGCCACACCCCCACAAATCCACGTCAGTTGGTGGTCTGATTTGACTAAGGCCGCCCAAATGTATATGATGGGTGTACCTGTCAGTACATTTGAAGAGGAACCTGATGTTCCAAATATGGTAAGAGGCGTTACATCTCCCCTCACACGCTTGCAGTATTCCACCAATCACTACGCACTGGTGAACTGGCCAATCAGAGCACACCTCGCTTTACAGAGCCATGAGCTGTGTTAGAAATCTGTGTGTTTCAGAGAGGCGGAGCAAAGAGGAGATACAAACATGCACGGTGTGTGGAAAATACAGTGTGTTTGAACCTTAACCTGTGAACACACCAACACCCCCCCATCATTTAAAAAAAACTGAGAAAAACTGTCAGTAAAACCATGTATTCTGTATGTTTTCTTAATCTTCAAATTTGCTTGACTTATTTTGTCTTAACTGTTTGATTTATATTGCGTTTTACTGTAAAGCCGCTTTGCAACATTGAGCGTGTTCACATGCACAGTCTTACTCCGATGATGCTTAATAAGCTGATATATGTAAGGTCATGTAAACACGTCAAACGGTTTTCTTTTATTGGGGAAAGGTCATAAACGGCTTAAGCAAAACCCGATTGGCAGAGCTAGTTTTTTGTCCATTACTCCCATTTGGCGCTGCATGTAAACCCCTTTACTGGTTTTCTCTCAGTTTTGTTTATGTGCGCATGTCTGACAGCGCAGTAGTAAAAGTCCCAAACGGAAGTAATAGTAAAATAACGTATAAAAGTCCGCTCTCGAATCACGCAGTTGATGTTGAAACGTCTAAATGAAGAACTATTGTTGCATATGCAGGTACTGCGGACATGAGAAGAGATATAAAAATACAGCTTCTGACCGTTTTCCCGCTGCATTTTGAATGACTAAACAAGACTATTGACGATGACGTCACTGCGTAGCCGGTTTATTACTATGCATGTAAACATGTGAAAACGGGTTTCTTTTTAAGCTGACTTTTGATAGATATCCGTTTATATTGTGCACTCAATATCAAATGGTGAAACACTACAGAAATAAATTGTAAATTAATATACCAGGGATGCAAACTCATCGGGGTGAAAAAAGGTGACAATGATGCGAGACCCCCCCCAACGCTATATATTATATGTAGTCATAGTTGACATATATATAGTTATTATAATTTGTATTGCACATTATTCAGTGCATAATGGTCTGCTAAAAGTGTCTAGAATAGACAACCACATGAAGAGTTCATTGGCAAAACCAGATAACTCATTGTCATAAATCCTGTTTTTAATGTGTTACGTATTTGTATTTTTTAGGTTATTTTAGGTTATCATCGGAATCACAATAATGACCCATTTGGATCCAAAACGACGAGTTTCGCTGAAAGGTGACAAGTTGGCATCCCTGATATACTGTTATACTTTGTTGTACTGAACAAATACTGGATGTAGGGAAATTCATACCTATGTATATCTGCCTGTCAAACCGTCCCGGTCGCATCAATGCAGGATCAAGGATGTCCGGTCTGTTTGTCCCAGCCAGAACGACAACATTTGTGCTAGTATTAAAACCTAAAAGTAAAATTAGTCAAGTAAGAACAAATAGTAGCCGAAAAAGACTGAAAACATTAAAATTTTATAAATAAAAAACCAATGTATTCTTCCTACTATTAGAGTCAATGGGGGGAAAAATCTGTCTGGTTATAAGCATTCTTCCAAATATCTTTCTCCGTGTTCATCAAAACACAGACATTTATACGGATTTGGAACAACTCGAAGGATAGTAAATGATGACAGAATGATTCATTTTTGGGTGAACTTTCCCTTTAAAATGGGCCAAAATTGTACACAAGAGACTTTATTTCATATGGATGTGCGCTGTGAAGTTTGTTTTGACACTTTACATGACGTAGCTCTGTGTCAATCTCACTGATAGCTTCTTAGACGTGATGTCAGAAGACGTGTCTTCTGAGAGCGGGGGGGATGGATCTGACTCAAGTTCACAGATTGTACTGACCTCCAACACTGTTTCTGACATATTTTTAAGTAGTAGGTGGCAGGGAATCTAATTTCAAGTTTAGAATTTCAGAAAGTAATGAAAAGGAAGGAAGAACTGTTACCAACAAGCTGCCTGAAAACAATGAACAGCTATGTGGCCACAGTGACATCATCAGGACATAGGCAGAAATTGTTACATTATGACCTAATTTCCCACACACACACGCGTCCTCTTACCGTCCATCTCGACCAGCAGCTGATTCAGGGTGTTTTCCTGTTCACTCTGGCCACCGAAATTCCCTCCACCCCTCTTCCTCCCCACAGCGTCGATCTCATCGATGAAGAGGATGCAGGGAGCGTTCTTCCTCGCCATAGCAAACATGTCCCTCACCTAAAATATCAGAACAGAGTTGGATCATTTGTCAGTTGAGGGCACACCGCCAAATTCTTATCAATCGGTTAAAAAGACTAACTCGGGCTGGACCAACTCCAACGAACATCTCCAGAAACTCCGAGCCGTTGACTGTAATAAAAGGAACGTTTGCTTCTCCAGCAGTGGCTTTGGCGAGCAATGTTTTACCTGTGCCCGGAGGACCAGACAGCACAGCACCCTACAAAACACACGCGGTAATAAAGTTCTGCCCAACAATACTCTTCATATAGACACAAACTAAAGACTTTAGGTGGGTTTTCTCCATCAGGTCATACCTTAGGGATCTTAGCACCCAGGTCCTGGTACTGTTGAGGGTTCTTGAGGAAATTGACAAACTCCAAGATCTCCACCTTGGCTTCTTCGCATCCAGCAACGTCTTTAAACTTCACCTCAATGTTGTCTTTCATCATCTTGGCGGTGGATTCGCTCATGCTAAAGGGCCCGCCCCTTCCGCCGCCCATTCCTCCTCCCATTGGCCCACGCCGTAGAGTGAAAAGCAAGAAGCCAATCAAGAGAAGCGTGGGAATGAAACTCATCAGAAAAGACCTGGAGAAGGTGAAGATGAAGAAAGCTCAGAACATGTATGCAAGTTTCCAGGAAATGCACAAACGGTCCTCACTAAGAAAAAAAATGCATTGCAAGTGTACAAAACACAAAAATGAAGCCAAATTACAGAGGGAGAATATTATTAAAAATGATATGCTTTTACAGAGATCTGTTGACTTGAACTATTTTTGTCAAGTTTGCATGCCTGTAACCTAAAGAGCATCCTAATATCTTTTCAGATTCGAGTTCATTCTTAACTTTTCTTTTGGGATCTACATTTAAAAGGCCCTATATGGTAAATTCCCAAAGGTAAGCTGATCTTATTGGGATACTTCACCCAAAAATGCTAATTCTGTCATCATTTACTCACCTTCGAGTTGTTCTGAACCTGTATATACATGTCTTTGTTCTGATGAACACAGAGAAAGATATTTGGAAGAATGCTTTTTCTTCCAAAGATTTTGCCCCCCATTGACTCCCATAGTAGGAAAAAGTACTTGTTATATTGAACACAAAAGACGACATTTGAAGGGACAGCAAATTCTGGGAAACTTTTGACTACTATTGTATTTATTCCTACTATGGGAGTCAATGGGGGGCAAAATCTGTTTGGTTATAAGCATTCTTCCAAATATCTTTCTCTCTGTTTATCAGAACAAAGACATTTATACGGATTATGAACAACTTGAAGGAGGGGGAAATGATGACAGAATTGTCATTTTTGGGTGAACTTACTTTAAATACCCATTTTTTACCCACAGTGCAATGGAAAGAAATCAGAACACCCTCCCTCTGTAAAAATATTGGCGGCATGCAAACTTTTTGGTTGATTGAATACATGTTTGTTTGATGCCTAAACTGAATGGGCTTTCAATGTAAAGTGTTTTCAGACTCACCCGTCGCTCTCAGAGGTGTACACCACTGCGGCTCTGTGGGACGGCTCCAGACCCAGCTCATAATGAGCAGCCTCCAGATTCCGCTCGAATGAGTCCACACTGCCAATGTTAAACCACACGTAGCTCTGGAGGAAGACAAAGTCATGTTCGTGCCAGACCACAAACATACATGCATCAGTTACTAACAGTAACGCATGTTTAATACAGCAAAGTGCATGGTTATTTGATAGCTCATCGCATCTGTGCATTTGTGATGCATCATCTTTAAAGCCATCAAACACAATGAGTTAAATAAAGATTGAGTGATGGTGACTCACCTCTGGGGTATCAGCCTCAGGTATCAGGATGACCCTGACAAACTGTTTATTCACAACCTCTAAACGGTCAACCTGTGCAAAAGCAGAAAAAAAACTGTTCGGGATGTTTCAGAGACACAATAGAGGTTTCCTTACATTAAACATGCCATGATGCGCATTCATTATAATGAATATCAACAGATGTCAGTCTGTATTTCCATTGAATAAAATAACATCAGAACAACATGAAGGTGAGTCAATAATGATCATTTTCATTTATAAGTGAACTTTATCTATAATATGTTAAGTAATCACGCGACTGTCAATATCTTTACAGTCAATCACAGATATCTTTCTCTCACCAGCCCTCTGCCCAGGTAGCGATGGACAAAATCCTTCCATGAGATCTCTCTCCCTGGATCTCTGAGGTAGAGGTAGAGCAGGACAGATGCAACACCTCCTGCTGCGATCAAAATATACTTAAAGTCCTTGTCGTCCCACGGCACATCTCCCTGAGTGACAGGACGAGAGCGAGACACACAATTACATCCCATCAGACATACATTCAAACACACACAAATAATGAATTCAGTTTTGCACTGGAACAAACATTTCCCTAACAAAATCATATGGTAAAAATGTTTTCATTATTTATACATTCATTTTGATGAGAACATAATGGCAGACATTCTGTCTAGTGGTAGAAGGTATTTTACCTGAAATACAAGCCTCGGGGATTTCTATATAAACAAAAACTCTTCATGCAAATTGATACTTGCAACCGAAATATATTTTTTCGTGTGTGCAATAACATAATAAGATTTAGAGAGGATGAGCTACTGGGGGCTACTTTACAATAACAATTTAAAGTTTTACATAAGTAATATTGCATATAGGAATGTATAGTCTGTTTAATATTTGCCCTGTTTCACTCTCCTTTATCTTAAATGTGTGCTTTCTCTGTGCGTGCGTGTCTGTGTGTGTCACTACATGTGCATATTGTGTGTGTGAAGTGTGGGTGTGTCTGTCTTCTGTGTTTTCACCTTTTTCTTGTTTGTACAGGTATAACTTTAATTGTTTTGTTTATAGTCAATATGTCTCATGTACAGCAGCTTTGTAACAATGAAAATTGTAAAAAGCGCAATATAAATAAACTTGAGTTGACTAACTTTCATCAAAACAATGTCACAATGTGAAAAAACATGATATTAAACATATATGTTTACGTTATATCACCAGTAGTTGTGGTGATGAGGGTTTACCTGCAGTAATCGGCTCTTCCAGTCTTTCCTGCCTCCTTTCCTCCCTTTGCCCCCTCCGGGCCGATGTTCTGGTCCACTTGGTTTACCATCTGACACAAACACATCCAGACTGTGAGTGTCCGACTGCAGTACATTTACATTTATTCATTTGACAGACCCTTTTTCTTCCAAAGCGACTTACAAGAAGGAGAGCATATAAGCATTTGATCAACACGCTAAACAGTACGGTTAGTTTACAAGGCCATGATACCAGGAGGATTAAAGCTGGAGTAAGCAAAGGAGAATGAACAACAAGACTTTTTTTTATATATTTTATTTATATTTATAGCAAATAAATGCGTAACATGTGTGTTGTGAAAGATGCTGCAGTTCGGATGGAGGCTGTTCCACCACAGTGACACATGATGACCTGACCACATGTTTAGAGATGTCTTACCTTTAGGTGGGTCACTGGAATACAATAAGCGTGGGATTGAGTAGATATTTCCTATGGATGCTGATGGTTTAAGGTGATGCAGGGCTAAAAAACTGAAAAGAAGGGGATTATAAGCATTCCGAGTCATACATGAGGGAAACACATTCATCACATAAGCTTAGTCATCATGACACAGACTAAAATATCGTTCAGAGATCATACATGTCACATAACAAAATGACATTATTCATAGTGATAATGACAATACAGACTCGTGCATGTCGGATCGTCTTATTATACAAGACAGATGAAGTCTAGGACAGATCAAACATGTGTCACGTAAAATACATTAAAAAACACATATTAGATAACTGTGATCAAGTCAAATGAAATATTACATCATGCTAGAAACCCGCTACACCAGACCACCTATATAAAAAAAGAACTCGGATCAAACACTAAATTGAATGGGTGATGTAATATAAACACGCGCTCACCTGCTGATGTGCTGTAGTTCGTGTTTTAATTCGCATTAAAGCTCTTGATCCGGATCGCAGAGAGACGGCCGCCGCGGAGAGCAGCCCTGCCATGAGAGCCATCCTCAAGATACTTCACTTTAAAGTCACTCTGATCGACCACCTCACTACAACTCATAACAATCTGATCTCCATGAGTTGAGTAACAGCTTCACCGAATGTCATTTACACAAGCAGGACCCCACGTGCTGCCCCTGGATGACGCCTGACGTAGATGTTTATTGCGTGTTGCTTGCGCTGCGAACGAAATTCGTGCGTGAGGATAAATAAATCACGTTTTATATTTGATGTGTTTTTTTTTTTAAATATAGTTGTCTCGATAATACATGTCTAGCAGCAAACATGATATCATTTTGAGCAGGCAGGAGAATGTTGAATTAGGATCCCTGGATGCCGTTGTGACATAATAATATTAGGCTGTTGTGTAATGTGCACATATCCCGTGAATTCTAAGAAAAAGCACGTTACTAATAACCCTACACATACATTAAGGTCATGCTTATAATTTAATAATAAATAATATGGGTTTGTTTTGATGGTCCTCCAGTCCAGGGGGCGCGTCAAAGCAGCATTTAATGCTTACGTGCTTTATAGCTGCGTCTCAATTCGCTCAATTGTTCACTCATGCACTACCCCCTAAATAGCGAATGCTAAATAGTCCACTATATGGGGAAGGAGTGAATGAAACAATTTCGGACACTGACGTAAATATCCTGCGTCTGACACTACTTTCGCGGACATTCGCCATAACGCACATTGTTGGCTTTATGGGTTGATTTGTAAAATGGTTAAGTTTTAATAAAGAGAACAAAACAAAACTTTGCCACGTTTAACTATTACATTTATTACGTTTAGACAAATTACTTAATATATTTAAAATAAAACACGGCTATATATAACATTAATTTAATCTGTTTATTCTCAAAAAGTAGAAAATAACTGTCAACAAGAACTAACAAGTGTGTAAACGTACATTCGTGGCATTACCGGTCACTTTCTTCCAGCTGATTCTAATCAGACGGTAGATTCGCGTTGCAGCGTGCGAAATATGAGTGAGCGAGGCTGTGTCCGAAATCGCCCACTGTACCCTCATTCACTATTCCCTACAGTTCACGGAGCGGGTGAAAACGAGAGAGTAAATTGGGACACTCGGTGCACTGGAAATGCTGTGGGCGCCATCTTCTGCCGAGACGCGGGAATCATTCAGATAGATTGCCATCAGCTAGCCGTGAGTGTACGGATGTGTCCCAATCGGGGTCTGCGTTCTTTGAAGGCTGCATTTAAAGACCGATTGCGTCACAGCAGCGCGACTGAAGGCTGGTTAGGCTTCCTGTGGCTCAGTGGTAAGAGCAGAACGCAAGGTTGTGGGTTCGAGCCCAGGGGATTGCACATACCTATGTATAAATGTATAGGAGAATGCAATAAAAGTGCGTAAAAAAATGCGTAAATGTAAATGGCTTTCCCGATTCAAAGGTTGCTTCAAATGCAGCCGCATGATGCGACCTTATTTCCGTGGGTTTTTAAGGATTGAACGAACGTGTCCTTCACAGCTTTGGCTATCCCGAGATTCATTGCACGCCTGTTACGGCTTTTTTAAATTTGGCTCCGTATTTGTTTAAAAAAAGTCAGAAACGCCTCTGCTGTGTTCCGCAGTTAGGAAATCCTCTGCGAGGCTGCCGGCTCATTGCAGTTCGGTTCTTGGACTTTTGAGGCTGCGTGCTTTGATAAACAAGTCCTCGTTTTTAAGTCTGCGACCTAAGAAGGTTGTAGCCCCCGAATTGGGACACAGCTTACATGTGTTGCACACTCGTTATTATGATGCATCATGTGATTGAATGAGTGCACTCAATAATGTCCACTATAGATTCGGACACCACTAAAAATGGATGTCCCCTCAATCAGTGCACTATATCAGGGTATAGGGGGCTATTTCGGACATAGCCGTTCCCTATCTCCTATATAGTGCACTATAATGGGTGTCAGCCATTTTGTAGTGGTGTCCATAACCTGAGGGAACTACTTCATTCCCTATATTCGTTCACTCTTTTTTACCCACAATGCACTTTGACTTTGAGTGTATATTCGATATACACTCACTATTTCCCATGATACAACACGCGACGACCGATTAGAATCAGCTGGATGAGTGACGCTTAATGCACGTTTATACACTTGTGTTTGTTCTCATTTACGGTATTTTTGAGAATAAACTGATTAAATGAATGTTATAGACAATGGTGCTTTATTTTAAATATATTAAATACTTTTATTTAACGTAAATTAATAGATGTTAAATTAAATAAACGTGGCAAAAAATCGTTCACTCGTTTTCATTCACTTCTTCCCCAAATAGTGGACTCAAATGTCATTCGCTATATGGGGAATAGTGAATGAGTGAGCGGTTTCAGACAAAGTACGACTGCACAAAATCAGAATGCATTGTGGGTAAAAAGTAGGCGAAAAATGTAGGGAATGAGTTGTTCACTCAGAATTCGGACAACACTACAAAATGGCGGATTCCCGATAGCGAATATTTAAACAACGCACTGAATAAGACATATACATAGTTTTGATAAACGAAAATGATTATTGAATTTACACCCTGACACATTAGACCCCACTTCAGTCTTAAACCTGCCGATTCAGGAAATTGCTTAAGGCCATACAATCAAATCCTGTGAAGTATGAACGAACCCGTTTGTTTGGAACCTGAATGAAAGCAAACAAACATTATGCTTCGTGCCATTTTATTGCTTCGAAAATGTTAAACTGCAATTTATTCAAGTGTGAAACAGTTTTTGAATAAATGAAATAAACAAAGTTAAGTCACTCTTATTCAATACAAACAGATTTTTCCACACCATGACCCACAGCAAGTGGTGTGAAGTGACAAAACAAGATCTTATAATGAAGCTGTCAGAAAACATTTTAAAACAGACACATATCAAGAATTTCAAGTAACTTAGTAGCACTAAACCTGAAGCACCCACAAGACTGGTAACCACGAACTAAAACGAAAATTATAAATACAAAATAATAATGATAAAATAAATAAAGATGAATTATTTCTGGTCACTTGTCAGTCAAGTGGGAGATTCTAGGCAATGCACATACAATTCAAACGATTCTTAAACACTAACTAGCAATGAACAATACCTTTACAGCACATATTAATGTTGGTTAATGTTAATTTCCACATATATGATTAACATTAATAAGTCTCTATTAACCAAGAATGAAGGGTCAGTTCACCCAATAATGAAAATTCTGTCATAAATAACTTGCATGTAGTTGTTCCAAACCTGTATAAATGTCTTTGTTCGGTTAAATTCAATAAAAGATACTTGGAAGAATGTTAGCAACTGACAATTCTGAGGCATCATTGACTATAGGGTGAGTATTTCATGGCAGAAATGTCATTTTTGGGTGGAGTATCCCCTCAAAGCTGTCATTATTAGTTCATGATACCTAATGCATTAACCAATTTTAACCAGAACCAGGTAACACTGCACAATAAAGTTACACGTTATAACATAAGTAAACGCATTAGTTAACATGAACAGTGAGCAACATATCTCCACAGCATTGATTCATCTTAGTTAAAGGTGAAATTAATATGAACTAGGATTAAGAAATGCAGTTTATTGTTTTTTTTCATAATGAATAGCTATCCGGTGTTAACAAATCAAACCTTATTGGAAAGTGTTACCCAGAACGCCTTTTCCAGAACTGATACAGGTGCATTTTGTATTTGGCATCCGTTCTTTTCAATCACTGTCACTGGAGCACTCACTGGAGCTGACGTAATCTCCCTCCTCACCCGCCTCCGCCAAGAACAAATGCCCTAGTGGGAAAGACACACAACCATGTGATCATCAAAAACATTTGAATGAATGTGAACCGTATTGTTCAAAGTCGTACAGGAAAAACATGGATTATCATATTTGATTACATTTACACATCTGGCTCTCACCATTTACTGTAGGAACTACAGCGTCATCGATGTGGTCAAACTCGTAGCTGACAAACGCACTCTGCAGAGGGAAAAAACATTGAACAAATATCTTCAGAGAGACATGACTATGTCATTAACATATACATATATTTATATATATTTGAGCTATGCTAAAGCAGATTTTTGCATTGAAACGATGCCTTGAGTTTAAGAAGAGTTCTCCAGTCTTTGTTGTCCTTCTTCCTTAGCCTTATCACAGGCTCGTTACACCTCATTTCCCATGTGCACTCCTCCGCGGTGATGTCACTGAACAGCTCAAGCTTCGCAAAATAATTTCGCTCATTCACGTACCCACTGAAACATCCGAAATTGTTCCATATATTAACTACAGTATGTTAATATTGTAAATATAGTCACAGCTAAACGACTGACTATGTTCACAATATACCACAGTCTTAGTCACAATGTCAAACTGTAATGTAAATGCAACAGCATTTTAACATTTACAGTTCATGTTTTATAGAAGCTGACCTGTAAATGACCGTGTCGGAGGAAAATTCACACTTCTGCATCACTGGACTGATGAGTTTAACATTGACAGTGATGAACTGGCCTTTCTGAAACCATTTGATCTGTGGGTGAAAACTAAACAGATGCAGATTATTAACATATGAAAATAAGTACACAAAGGGGTCATATGACGTGAACACGTGTTTTTCTGTGTCTTTGGTGTGTCATTAGTTGCTCATGCATGTATTATCATGCATGATTATCAGCATAACAGTGATGAATTTATGAACTACTTCACTAGTAAAATCCAAGATATTAGAGAAAAAATTATAACAATGCAACCAGAACTGAAACCCGCTGAACAAATTAACTACAGCACCACTAAGGAGAAATTGCAATTATTTTCTACAGTAGATCATGATGAACTCTCTAAAATCATTAGATCATCAAAATCAACAACATGCGTGCTAGACCCTATACCTACAAAACTACTGAAAGAAATGCTCCCGGAAATTATAGATCCTCTTCTTAGTATTATTAACTCATCTCTGACATTAGGACATGTGCCTAAAGCATTTAAGGTGGCTGTTATAAGGCCCCTTATCAAAAAACCCAAACTCGACCCAAGAGAACTAGGCAATTACAGGCCTATATCGAATTTACCTTTTATATCTAAAGTTCTTGAAAAAGTAGTTTCAACTCAGTTACGCTCCTTCCTCCAAAGGAATGACATTAATGAAGAATTCCAGTCTGGATTTCGAGCATGTCACAGTACAGAGACTGCTTTGATCAGAGTTACAAATGATCTGCTTTTAGCGTCTGACCGTGGCTGTATTTCGTTATTGGTGCTGCTAGACCTTAGTGCTGCATTTGACATTTGACCACATTGACCACGTCATACATCAAGAACTAAATACGTCGCATAATATGCGTGCCAGGATGGCCTATATCAAAAACTTTAACTGGTTCAAAACGCTGTCAGCTTGTTCTTCGTAAAAAGTATGAGCATAAACACGGTTCATGTCACTGCAGGTACCTATCTGCATTAACTTTAAGATCTTGCTTATTACCTATAAAGCCCTACATGGTCTAGCGCCGCAGTATTTGAATGAACTTCTATTGTATTACAATCCTCCACGTGCATTACGCTCTCAGGCGTCCTATCAGTTGGTAATACCTAGAATTTCAAAATCAAGTGCAGGTGGTAGATCCTTTTCTTATCTAGCGCCTAAACTTTGGAATATTCTTCCCTGCACTGTCCGGGAGGCAGACACACTCTGTCAGTTTAAATCTAGACTAAAGACGCATCTTTTTAATCTTGCATACACTGAACTTCCATAATACTAATCCTCAAAGGATTTAGGCTGCATTATTTAGATCAACCGGAACCAGGAACACATCCAACAACAAATGATGTACCTGTTGCATCAAAGAGTGCAGAACAGTACTCTACTCTCAGCCAGTCTTGTCTCTTTGTTCCAAGGTTACCGCAGGACCTGACCCGAGCTGAGATGATAGAGCTGGATAAAGGATGTGGCAACTTGACACGATTTTTTCTACAACACTTCAAATGCTATTAGACTGTTAATGATAATCTTAAATCTATAATTTACCTTATTAGTAAGTTTATTTATTTTTTATGTAGCCTTGTTGTGCAAGCACTGTTGAGCTTGTGCAGAGGCAGCAGCTTTTGCCAGAGGGGAACTGGAATCCCCTGGTTGGGTCTGGGTTCTCCTGAGTTTTTTTTTCTCCATTGGGGTTTTGGGTTCCTCGCCACCGTTTGCATATTGTTTTGCACTATTTGCCTGGCCGGGGGGGCTGCTTTAGAATTTAGAAGTTAGACATAATTAATATTGCATATAAGAATTTATAGTCCGTTTAATATTTGACCTGTGGTTCTCTCTATCTCAAATGTGTGCTTTCACTGTGCGTGTGTGTTTGCGTGTGTGCGTCTATGTCAATGTGTGTAGTCTGTATGCATATTGTGTGTGTGGAGCATTTGTATGTCTGTCTTTTGTTGTTTTCAACTTTTTCTTGTTTTTACAGGTATATGACTTTAGTTGTTTTTCTTGTATTCAATGCGTCTCATGTACAGCTGCTTTGTAACAATGAAAATTGTAAAAAGCGCTATATAAATAAAGTTGAGTTGAGTATTAGACACGTGAAATTACAAAAATGAAAGTGTGGAACAAAAGAGTCATTCTATCTAAAAGCGAATGCTCACCCAGACCTGCCTGAAACACCTCGTGTAGCCACACCCCCACAAATCTACGTCAGTTGGTGGTCTGATTTGACTAAGACCGCCCAAATGTATACGGGGGGCGTACCTGTCAGTACAATTGAAGAGGAACCTGATGTTCCAAATATGGTAAGAGGCGTTACATTTCCATCACACGCTTGCAGTATTCCACCAATCACTAGCACTGGTTAACTGGCCAATCAGAGCAAACCTCGCTTTTCAGAGCCATGAGCTTTGTTAAAAATCTGTGTGTTTCAGAGAGGCGGAGCAAAGAGGAGATACAAACATGCACGGTGTGTGGAAAATACAGTGTTTTTAAACCTTAAATCTAAAACAAACCATAATATTTGTTTTAGCCGTGTCATATGACCCCTTTAAAATGACCAAACAATAATGTCCATATACTGTATAACTCACCTGCTTGGCTGGAATGACACAATGGCAGGTTTGTTCAAGTGTTTTGATGTGTCAGCAGTCTGTAGTTTCTTGACATTCAGGACTTCAGCGTTATTTAGATGCATCTACTTGGCCAAGAACAAGCATTACTTCAAGCGTTCTTAACAATGAACTAATTCGCATCAAACTTTGTGAACTGAATCTGAGAGAACGTGCCTGTTTCAGGACTGCTTGGTCTGGATTGGTTTGAAGATGAGTATCCGTTCAGGTCAGACGGGCTAAAAAACAAAACGTCAATGACTCTGAGGCAAAATGACAAAAATCACTAGACCAGGGGGTGGGGAACCTTGATCCTGGAGAGCCACTGTCCTGCAGAGTTTAGCTCCAACCAGCTCAAACACACACCTGTCGTGAAGTTTCTAGTAATCGTGAAGACTCTAATGAGCTGGTTCAGGTGTGTTTGATTAGGTTGGAGATAAACACTGCAGGACAGTGGCTCTCCAGGATCAAGGTTCCCCACCCCTGCACTAGACCTAAACACTTCAACAACTCCCTTACGGATTATTCATTAGCAGTAAATAAAGGTTTACCGGAGAAAAGTCCATAGGTTATACTGATGGTGTTTTCAATACTAAAGTGTTGCCAAAGGCTAAGAAAAATACCAAACACAATAAGAACAGCTTTCGCGGGCGGATGCCTGGTCTAAAGGAACACAGTTGACTAAGTTATGGGATGTAATATTGAACTATTTTACAACAAATTTTGGCTAAAGCATTTTGAAACATTTCAGATGCTGTACGTGATCGGAACGCTGGTAAGTCCAATTATGCTGTCCATTATAGCAGTCACAACTTTTTGACTCGCATCGAGGAATTTATTTGGTAAATGTGTTTTCATCATAATTTGAATGTACTTCTTTGGTAACACTTTACACTAAGGTGCTAATTGTTAACAATTATGTAAATGCATTGGGTAACATTAATGACAATACTTCTACAGCATTTATTAATCTTAATTCATGTTATTTTCAGCATGTACTAATACAATATTAAAATCAAACGTTGTCAGTGTTAACATTATTTAATGCCCCAAGAACTAACATGAATAACTGTATTGACATGAACTAACATTGACAAGGATTAATACATGCTGGAAAACTAAATCGTTCATTGTGAGCTAATGCATTTACCAATGTTAGTAATAGCACCTTATTGTAAAGTGTTCCCATTTCTTTTTATTGGATAAAACAAGGTATGTGACTCAATCGAATGCAAAAGCATTTATGTGAATTTTTAGAACATCTTTGTATTTCCATTCAGCATTTTTATGTGATATTCTTAAATGTGCATTAAAATAGATTAATAGAAACAGCTGATATGTGAATGAAAAGCTGTGATTGCGGCCAAATACACGAGTGTAGAAAGCAATGCTGCCAGACTGTTCAAATTGGAGCAAAACCATTACTCTCATAACACTAATCTGACCTGATAGGTTAATAAACCATATACTGTAAGCTTACGGCTTTATATGGGCCTAGGGGGAAAAAATCATTATTTTGTGGATTTGGTGCAATAAAATGTGGGTCCAGTGTGTGTAATTTTTTGGAGGATCTGTTGACAGAAGTGCAATATAATATATATACAGTGCTGTGAAAAAGTATTTGCCCCCTTCCGGATTTTTTTTTGTTGCATATTTGTCATGCTTAAATTATCCAGATCATCAAATAACATTTTTATATTACTCAAAGAAAACCAGAGTAAATAGAAAATGCAGTTTTTAAATGATGGTTTTATTTATTAAGGGAAAAAAACAATCCCAACATTTCTGACACTATGTGAAAAAGTTATTTCACGTTTCGGGCGTTTGAGTTGAAAAATATGAACTTTGGCGAAAATTCGCGCTGCGTTAACCAATCAGGAACTTGCTCTAGTAGTGAGGTGATAACGACGTAGCAAGCGGAGGAGAAATATGAAACAACAATGGAGGACAAAATTATCGTTGCTGTATGTGGATACCCGGAACTGTACAATACATCAAACATTTATCGAAACAGGAATAAAAAGGATCTTGCTTGGAAGAAAGTGAGTGAGAAGGTTGGACAATCTGGTAAGTTGTAATAAACGTTCTTTACTCAATTTTAGCTATATATATGAGACTGGAGCCGCCTGGCAGAAGCCCCTCCCATGACGTGGATTCGCGTCTGTTGTGAAGTGAATTTCACGCGCAAATGAAGCGAGTAAACTCAAAATGCTCAAGCATCCATCTACGTGTGAATAGCGTGATTTAATTGCGCAAGTCGCATTTGGTGGGAACATCAGAAGGAGCGTTTAATTTGCTTTCCACCAGCCAGGACTTGGCAATGGCCACGTTTCTTAGCTAAACAGATATGAATCCGATCTGCAAATAACAAACATTATTTAATATATAATTTTTTATTATTTAATAATAAAAAATAAACTAATGGTATTACTTTGCAAAAAAAATATTTCCGGTTAACGGTTAAACGGTCAAAATGAACATGCCTACTCCACAGTATTGAAACCATGAAACAGTATCATGACTCCTTTAATTCAGGTAAGAGTAGTGTTTCTAGTATGTCGCATGTAAAAGACCGGCGTTATGAAGCAAGAGAAAGAAAGAGAAAAAAAGATATAGATGATCTTTTGTGTATATTTTCTTCTTCTTTATTAGAGAACATGCATTTCAAACATAAAGACAACAAACTCCTCCCCCTGCAACCGCAGAAAGGAGAGGACAGCTGGTCCTCGAAATGAACAAACGTTGACTTCTGTGCCCATTAACCTCTAACCTTCATGCCTGGTCAGATGGCTGTTTCACCGAGCGCTGCTTCTTGGGACGCCGTGAGAAAGATGAACGAGAGCGTGTGGTAGACGAGGCTTCGGCAACCCTCGGAAGAAAGTGGCTCATAGCCTCAGACTGTTTATCAGCCTCCACAAACTGATCCAAGAATGTGCCTACGGCATCACCAAAGAGGCCGGCAGCACAAACTGGAGCATCCAAAAGTGCCGTCCTCTCAGCGTCCTTAAGCTCTGTAAGGGTGAGCCAGAGATGACGGTCGAGCACAACAAGGGTGCCCATTGAACGACCAATTCCCTGTGCCATTGTCTTGATAGCCCGGAGTGCAAAGTCAGTTGCACTCCGAAGCTCTTTGATGACCTCTGAGTCTAGTCCTCCCTCATCCAAGTCCCTTAACGTCTTTGCTTGGAAAACCTGCAACACCGCCATCAGGTGGAGGGCGGATGCTGCCTGTCCCGCAGCCATAAAAGCTTTGTCTGCCATGCGAGCCGTTGTCCGGCAAGGCTTGGAAGGAAGCGTTGCAGCGGACTTAACACCAGACCTGGCAGGGCAAAGATGGTTGGCGATGGCTACCTCAATCGGCGGAAGCTTCTCATAGCCCCAAATATCCATGCCGTCCACGTTCCTAAACACCTCAGGGCCGGAAGTCACAGTACGGGCCGAATGTGGAGATTTCCAGCTTTTAGAAAGCTCCTCGTGAACCTCAGGAAAGAATGGAGCAGGCCTCTGAAGGACCGGCCTGCTAGAACGACACCACTCATCAAGATGGCTCTTAGCAGGTTCGGTGGGGACAGACCACTCCAGGCCGAGATCCTCAACTGCTTTTGTCAGAATGCGGAGCAGCACCTGATCCGCTGTCTCAAAAGAAGACTTGCTCTGGGCCGGCGAACGAACCGCATCATCGGCAGGGGGCTCTAACCAGTCCTCCTTGTCTGATGCTTCCGCAGATCCAGCATCATCCTCCAAGCTATCCTCCGACGCTCCGAAGCAGACAATATCACTGACACAAGAGGAGGGGTAAAGGCAGGGCTTTGTAAAGACAACTGGGGATTCTGGAGAATTCAAGGCACGCGTGCAATGGGCAGGCGAGAACTTGTTCTCCAGATGACACGGCTTCTTACTCCGCGGCTCGACAGCGGCGGAAGGAGGAAGCAAATGTGTCAAAGTCGCGCATTTTGCAATAGCGTGACGGGAGTGGAGGACTTTGACTGTCATATCCTCGCAGTGAGGGCAGTCAGAATCAAACAGCGCTGCCTCTGCGTGGGCAAGGCCCAGACAGGTAATGCAGTCGTTGTGACTGTCAGAGATCTGGATTGGTCCCTTGCAGGAACGACACTCCTGATGTGCCACCTCAACCTTCTTTTCTGCTTTCTCGGTAGTAACCCTCAAATCGCTGAAGCACTGCAAGGGAGCGTTTTCCTCTGTAGAGCGTCTTCGGCATTGAAATGCAACACTTTCTTGACTGCAGTGAAGAAGAAATATTCATCCAAGCAGCACATTATATATGGTGCACTGGCGTTATTCAACAAGGCTTCATCGCTCAAAGCGAAAGGTTTCCTTATAGTGTCTGTTGCTGATGCAATGTTAAAGGGACAGCTCACCCAAAAATGAAGATTCTGTCATTTGCTCACCCTCGAGTTGATCCAAAACAGTGTTGTTCTGCTGAACATGGAACTCCAATACTGTTTGGTTTCCCACATTCTTGAAATACCTTCATTTGCTCTCAGCAGAACAAATACATTTACAGGTTTGGAACAACTTGAAGGTGCGTAAATGATGACAGAATTTTAATTTCGGGGTGAACTATCCCTGTAATATGTTCCTTGGCATTTATCATTAAAATCTCATTGAAGAAACAGCTTGAATTCTTGGAAAAAAAAGTGAGGAAAACCAACCTCATGATCTTCATGTTTGCCTCTGAAGAGTTTCCCACATCGTTGTTGCTGAAGCCTTCATGACACACTGCGGTCTCGCAGAGCTCCTCTGAGTTATGATAAATCAGCTGTGACACTGAGGACCTCTCAAACCTGAAGAGTCCAACAAAAATGACCACATACACACAGCTTAGAGTCTTAGAGGCCATCCACACGGAGACGCTTTAAGCTGTACACTTAAAAGATTTAATATCGTATCAGCGTTTCGTCCACACGGATCCGGTGTTTTGGGAGCCCGAAACCAAAGCTCAGATTAAGACAAATAACTTGATTACTGACGTCCATGTAAACGTGGTCAATGAACAAGATTATTGAACCTGTCAGTCTGGTGTTGATCCAGTGTGACGGGGTTCTCTTCTACAAGGAAAACCCTCTTCAGCAGCTCCAAGTGTTGTGGGTTATTGACACCGAATCCAGACGCCAAGATCTCAGCATGGACATTATACTCATTAATGTAGGTCTTCAGGCCCGGCACACGCGTCATGTGAACCTCAGGGAAGAAAAGAGAAACTTTCACTACAAACAATGCAAAGAGACGATTCAACCAATCTCCTTTTTTTTGGTTTGGTCGTAAGGTTTTATTAGTTTTAGCGGTTCAAAGTTGATGTGTATGTCAGTGTTTAAAGTCCGGAAGATGTGTGGTGTTTCTTAATGCAAAACTTCAACTAAAATGACTAAATGTCAAAAGCTCACCATTGGATCAACCCACACGGTATTGCCCACACACATCACCACCTTGGCCTGATGCATCTTCCCTTTGATTTTCTGACCGATCGCTCTGGTCACCTAAAAAAACAGACATTTTATTAAACATCTGTGGATGTAAACTTTTGTTTCAGCAGGCTTGAACATTAAAAGTGGATTCTCGAGACCTTTGGGTTCCAGTCAACCTCTCCGTCAATGGGCTGAGCCCTGCAGAGAATGATCTCCACCGCCTGCTCCGGCAAATCCTGGAACTGAGGCGGAAGCTGAAGAAGCTGGTGTGACTTCACTTCCTGTATGCGCCCCTCGTCGATGAAGAAGGCGGTGACGCTGCCGAACAACCGTTCTCCTTTATCTAGGATCTCAGTCACACGCACCCTGAGGTGATCATACAAGCACACATTATATAAATAAACCTGTTAACACACTAGAGGGCAGCAGTACCACAGGAAGTCAACCTGTTAATGTGACAGTTCACCCAAAAATGAAAATATCATTTACTTCCCCCTTTTTTTCAAACCTGTCTGACTTTCTTTCACAGAACACAAAAGAAGATATTTTGAAGAAAGTTGGTAACCGAACAGCACTGGCCCCCATTGACTTCTATTGTGAGGACACAAAACCAATGCAAGTCAATGGGGTCCAGTTAACATCATTCTTCAAAGTATCTTCTTTTGTGCTCTGTGGAAGAAAGAAGGTCATACAGGTTTGACATTTGGCAAGAGGTTGAGTAAATAATGACAGAATTGTTTGGGGGATGAACTATCCATTAAAGACACCAGGGGGCACACGAGGGAGGATATCATTACCTGTGATAAAGATCCTCTTCTTGAACGGCGTAAAGTTCCCTTGCCACGACCTCCACAGCGCAGCGTCTCTCGTTGCTGTAGTGTGTCTTCATCTGATTCGCAAGAGTCTCGTAAACGTTCTCCTTTTGCCTCACGATACGGCCAAAATAAACACTCGCCGTCTTGACGTACAACGGTAAAACCTTTAGAAAGAATCAAAATCATGATGAAACTGAAAGCCATAAACACATTCTAACGCAATAAAGGAAAGAAACTGTTGTAAAAAGTGAAATTAAAAAAGTTTTGTTCACTTACCATGACAGATCCAGAATCAGGGTGCAGTGGGCGGTCCAGGGTTGTGCTGACCGTGTGTCTATCTGGACAGACTGTGTTGTCTCTGCAAAAAGAAATTATTTCGTTTTCTTGCTTAATGGAAACAAGTTAGTCAGGTTACTTCGGGTGACATTTCTCCATTTCAAAAAATTATCAACACATTATATTCTAACCACACAGTAACGTCTCAGAGACCTGCAGAAGCCGAAGCTCTTGAGAGAGCAGCACAGGGGTCTCTTAGCCTTTTGTTCCTCCTTGGCGTGCTGGACACCCAAAGCAAACTGCAGGAGTTCGGGGGGCAGAAGAGCTCCGGCTCTCCTCAGGTACCTCAACACGCCGCACACGTGACGGGCGTTCTGCTCGGACAGAAGCAGTACAGACTTCACCGCTGGAGAAGAGCCCTCGCCTCGGTCCTGTACGGGACATACGAAGCAAAGTCAAGCCGGCCCACTTCAAAATACTAAATGATGCATAAAGGAACTAGCTGTTACCGCCTCGGAGAGGTATCTGAAGTTCTCCGACATGCAGAAGAGGCGGCTGCCGAAGAGCTTGGGGGAGCTGGGAAACCCATAATGCACCACACATGTGGCGTCCTTGATACCAAGAGCTTTGAGGCAGTCGTTGGTGGTCACTGGAAGCAGAAGATTTGAACAAACAGCAATAGTCAAACACCTCTAACAAACTCCAGTCGGATAAAAATGTATATTTACCCAGAACCACTTGTGTTCCAGGGCCGATGTCTTTCCTCCACTGATCAGTCACAAAGGCAAACTTGTCCGTCGTGTCTTCGTGAGCTTTTAGTGTGAACACAGCAGTGTTGACCACAGCCTGGACGACAAATGATACATTATTTAAAAAAACACACATAAGAATAATCTATTGAAATACTACCGTGGCCTCGTTCGTTCTTTAATCTGATTGGCTGATACCTTGTACACATGCTCCGTGTCCTCTATCGAGTTGGTGATGATGAGGGTCTTCTGAGGTTTGGGTGGGTGCGGGTCCAGAGAGCCGAGCAGCACTGAGATCTTTTCACAATCCAGACACAAGTGAACCGTCTGTACAACACATGCACACCAGAGTTATTATAGTCTGGATTTTAGTTTTATTCATATTTAAAATCAGCTTTTATTTTTCGGTTTTATGTTCATTTTAGTTAAAGTTTTAGCAAATTATGTATATGCTTTTGTCATTTTAAAATTGATCTGTTTATTTTTTATGTTGCTATATAATATTAATTCATTTGTATTTTAGTTTTTGTTTTTCATGATCATTTTAGTGCTTTAAAGGGAACCCGTGTATAGAGAGATGTAGGGCTGAATATGTTGTAACAGCCTGACACTACTAGCATTTGTCCTTAGAAACAGTTCTTAAAAACTAAATGTAATACTCTTTTTAACCAAAGGAGGCCGCCATTTTCTTTTCGATGCCGTGAAATGGTTGCACGCACAGGCAGCCAAACTGAACACAAGACACACTGATCAGTTCTTCAGTAAATATAAGGTGCTGTATGATAAAAATATACATATAAATAATGCTGAAAATATAAAGAAAGAAAATAAAGATGCTATTTGGTTTATTTTTATACATTTCAATATTGTTGGTCAGAAACAATACAAACATACATATTAATAACCATAATCAATTCGAATTGAATATACACACGATGTTTTTAGCCATTATAAAATGCATTTTATCCAGATTTGGACTTTTTGATGTAGATTTACAGTACATCAGTGGCCTATTGTCTTCTCCCTCTCATTTAATTTCTGACGGGGGCTAATATTCACGTGTGCTCTAATACAGAATAAATAACCAAACCACGAGCATCTTATTATTGTGTTTATCCTTATATTCTGTGTGTATAAAGTATACGATAATGGTGGATGATGATGTCTTAAATAGTCCTAAATGTCTTAAAGACGGTTATTTAATGCATGTTTACCTCCTTACTGAACGCATTCTTCTTTTTATGGCAGGCTTGTGTCAAGAGGACACACCGCCCCCTACTGTCCCTGTGTATTAATATATCTGATCTTATGTTTGACGTCTCATATTTTACTGTTCTATATGTGAAGCGTGTGTGCTTTGCTGTAGCGTCAAGAGAACGGGTTTAGGTTGCAACCATTTGACATCAAGAATTTTGACGCAAAAAATGGCAGCCTCAAAGGAGGATTTATGAACACTGTGACAGTGAAGGTCTTTGCACGTACAGTCCGAAATGTTGACAAACTTTTCATGTAAGTAAACTAAAATAACCTTGATGCACGCACATCAGTCTCTGGTCATAACAAATGTTGCATGCTTAAAATTCCGGTATCATCTTCATTCAATGACGCTAAAATATGCTAACCTGATGTACTTTGCCGTAGAGCGCGGCCTCCTCCATCACGCTTATGACAACAGAGGGGTAGATCATGTAGTCCCTGACCAGACCCTCCATCCCGGCACACCAGCGGCTGCCCGCGGCGATGATCTGTCTAGGGCACGAGGCCCGTTCCTCTGCAGACACAACCTTCTGGAAGTGCTTCAAGACCACTGCCAACTTCACACACACACACACTGAGACATGAACAACATGTTCACACAACATTCAACTCTCCTGACCGCTTCCTCTCACCTGTTCAGGAGCCTGTGAATAAAGAACATCCGCCTCGTCCAGCACGAGGTGACAGAGTCTCAGGAACAGGAAGCGCTGGGCGTCCAGCAGTCTCATCATGGTGAACGGTGTCGTCACTAGCAACTGACCTTCATAACACCACAAATGCAAAGATGCAACCTTACAACCTTAAACTCCCATTTGCTATTCTTCTCCCATGAAGGAACTCTCAAAAGCGAGTCTCACAGTTCCTCTGGATCTTGATCTTTTTCGTCTCGTCCTGGTCCACGCCCAGAAGCACGCTGGTGGGATGGAGGTTGCGAGTTGCTTTGCTTTCCTCTAGAAGATCCAGGACCGTCTGAACCTTCTCCCAGCCTGGACACAGGATCACAGCTACCGGCTGCAGGGGGACGTCACACAAACTGACGTTACAGCATGTCCTCATGTAAATGTCTTTGGGTTAGCTGATATCTCACCCCGGTGCGAGCGGCCATGTTGGACACGGCGGATAAGGTTTGTAGGTGCATGAGCAGAGGCGGGATGTATGAAAGCGGACTGTCACCGCTGTGGGACACCAGAACCGTGTCATAACCCCGCGCCACGGAGGGCCAACAGTAACTCTCGCCTACGTTCGGCCCGCTGTACTTCTTCCACAGCAAGAACTAAAATATAAAAAAGGTTCAAACATATAACTCGTTGTTAAACGGTCTCATAGGTCGATCGATAACATTTGAACCTACTAATATAAAACACTACGATAGATGTCTGCCATCATAAATGTGGTCTGACCTTTCTGAAAGGTTCGCTGATGGGGGCTCGTGTCAGACTGCTGCAGGGATTCACAGGAAGACCAGAGTGCACTAAAACCCCAGCGTGACCCGGATCAGACCGCACCACCTGTCAAACCGTTCCAAACAACAAACATATCTAATGCTGCATGACAAACAGTGTTGGGTGGAACTAGTTACTGTAATTTAATTAAGTAAGGGATTACTCTTATTCAATACTTGTTACTTCTGATCTGTGCAATAGTGGAATAGACATTAAAATTCAAAGTCCAACTTTAAAATCTGTGCTTTAATGTATTATTCTCACATTTCTCTAATACTTGAATCAGTTAATCCTACTTTATGTAGTTCTATATTATTTATTTGAATGAATTAAAAGAGCCGTTTCGTGTCTATCCTTGAATCAATAACTCATGAAGGTTGATGTAGGATAAAGAAAGTAATTAGTAATATGTACTTAAATACTTTTTTGGAGAGAGTCATTTGTACAGTAATCTAATAACACTACTGAATATGTCATTAGTAACTAGTAATTCATCTTTTTCACAGTGACTTGCCCAACACTGCATGACAAATGTCAAAGGAAAATAATGTTATGCAGAAACATAACAAAATGAGATTCTTACTCTGTTATCAAGATGTTCATCTAGATTTAGTGGTTCAGGGTTCAGGAACTGAAGAAGTCTGTTCACAATAAAAAATGAATTAAAACAAACGTGTAAAGAACAAATAAGTCAGCAGATTTTAACTATTGAAATAACCGTCTGTGGTTCACTAAAGGTGGAAGAACTTCATGTAATTTTTTATTTGAAAAAATGGCAGAAAATAACTAAAATCCCTTTTACTTCCTTAATTACTCACCCTTAAGTTGTGTTGAATCTGTATACATTTCTTTGTTTGGTTGAACACAGAGAAAGATATTTGGAGGAATGCTTGTAACCAAACAGTTCTTGGGCACCATTGACAACCATTGCCAACGATGCCCCAGAAATGTTCATTGCGGCCATTCTTCCAATTATCTTTCTTCGTGTTCAACAGAACAAAGAAATGTATACAGATTTAGAACAACTTGAGGACGAGTAAATGGAATTTTCATTTTTGGCTGAACTTTCCCTTTAATCCAGTGGATCAGACAGCCCCCTGTAATGGAAGCAGACTTTGTGATGATGTCATAGGTCACACCCACCTCGAGCAGGCGAGCTGATCATCGAGACTGGGCTCTTGGGAGAGAACTGCTTCATCCTGCTGCACGGAGGAGCCACTTGCACTACAGCAAACACGCAGACTTTTTGTGCTTTTTAAAGGTTCGGGACATAAATGGCAATCATGACAATCTTGTGTTCAACTGACGACATACATCTTGGATTGGATACACGATGACAGATTTTCATATTCTTTTGGTTTCTTTCACAGTGTTTCCTTGTGCACTTACATTATCACAAATGTTTCCAACAATGATTAAATAGATAAATAATATGCTCGCGTGATCCCTGCTTTTAGTGCAGCAGAAATCAAAGGTGTGCAAGTGCAGACAGACCAGTGATTGAAAACTGATTTTGTCAACTGTGATCTCTTATGACCTCAAAATACTGAGCCTTATGGAAAAAAAATGTGTAATGTCTGACACGCCACACGGTTGTTGTTATTTCACTACGTCATAAATGAACAGGACTTGTGATTTCCATCAGCAGGAGTGATTTTGATTGTCATTGGGACTTTACAGTGCGTGTCCTCACCTGTCATCTGGATCCGGTGCTGATGAAGAGCTGTTCTCACTGTCTGTTACATCTGTATCACACTGAAAACACACGCCGAACACAAAACACAGTTATTTACTCGATTCACACATTTACTGACCACCTGCAATAGTGATGATACAATACGATTCCTAATGAAATACACATCTGACCACAGATTACATTCATATTATGGCTGATGCACACGCTTACTTTAGGAACCTGTTTCGAAGCTAAAATGCTCTCTAGAAACTTCTTGAATCTGTAAAAAGAAACAAACAAACAACATACTTTGCATTTCAACAATATCACAAGTACAAACGTTCAGTTTGCGGCAGAGTCAGAATGACCAGACTGGGATGAGAAATATGGGAATCTCACTGTGATCTTGCTGTAGGCTCATCTGTGTAGATGTCTGTGGCCTCGGCTCGGATACGCCAGCCTCTACCGATCTGAATCAAAGCACAGAGATAAACACACGTGAACCAGCATATGTACACGTGCACGCTTGCATTCGGCAGCATGAATAAGTACTCACAGTATGTGACCCGACGTTGTGCGTGAGCTCAGGGAATTCATCGGTGTTTAACATCAGAGATGGCTGGTGTTTTTGCTCCATCACCGGTGGCTCATGTTGACCCCTTTCTGAAGGATGAAGTTTAAGATTAATGTTCAGGCCGCAATCATAACTATTGAATTCTGTAGGACCTGCAAAAATCCTAATTTGTAGCAAACAGAGATGCAGCCAAATGATGTCTGTTGAATTTGTTCTGTTTAAAGGGGTCATATGGTGCGAACACGTGTTTTTCTGTGTCTTTGGTGTGTTATAAGTTGCTCATGCATGTATTAGACACGTAAAATTACACAAATGAAAATGTGGGAACAAAAGAGTCATTCTATGTAAAAGCAAACGCTCCCCCAGACCAGCCTGAAACTCCTCGTGTAGCCACACCCCCACAAATCTACATCAGTTGGTGGTCTGATTTGACTAAGACCGCCCAAATGTATACGATGGGTGTACCTGTCAGTACAATTGAAGAGGAACCTGATGTTCCAAATACGGTCAGTGGCGTTACATTTCCCTCACACGCTTGCAGTATTCCACCAATCACTACGCACTGGTTAACTGGCCAATCAGAGCACACCTAGCTTTTCAGAGAGGCGGACCAAAGAGGAGATATACAAACATGCACGGTGTGTAGGAACAGAACAAATCAGAATCATTTTATTGTCAGTATACATAAGTACAATAGAATGACGTGCAATCTTTAATGTGCTAAGACAAAAACACATCCATCCCCTGAGGCTTTTAAATGCTATGTGCACAAGCAAGAAAAGAACATTGCCTTGTTTCAGGGTAACCCTTGACAAATAAATTATTAAACAGCCCTTTGTTTATGTCTATTTACAGACGTGCTTCAATTTGGGGTTGGTAACCCTCCACAAAAAACAAAGAATGCACAATTTTCTCTGAAATAACTTGAAACTGACAAAAGTAATTGGCATCCACCATTGTTTATTCCATATTTAATAGAAATCATACTTTGCTTTTGCTTTTTTATTCAACATAATTTTGTTAATAATAAAACAAATGAAAAATGTCATGGGACCCCTAACCTAATGTTTTGTTGCACAACCTTTAGTGGAAATCACTGCAAGCAAAGGTTTTCTGTAGCTCTCAATGAGACTTCTGCACCTGTTCACAGGTAGTTTGGCTCTTCCTGAGCAAACTGCTCCAGCGGTCTCAGGTGTGATGGGTGCCTTCTGCAGACTTCAGCTTCAGCTTCAGCTCTTTCCATAGATGTTCCATAGGATTCAGATCAGGACTCATAGAAGACCACTTCAGAATAGTCGCATGTTTTGTTCTATCCATTCTTGGGTGGTTTCAGCTGTGTGTTTTGGGTCATTATCCTGTAGGAGGACCCATGACCTGCGACTGAGACCGAGCTCTCTGACACTGGGCGGTACGTTTCGCTCCAGAATGCCTTGATATGAGATTTCACTGTCCCCTGCACAGATTCAAGGCCCCTGTGCTAGATGCAGCAAAGCAGCCCCGAAACATAACCGAACCTCCTCCATGTTCCACTGTAGGTACGGTGTTCACTTCTTGGAAAGCTTGATTTTTCTTCAGTGATCATAGAGCTGGTGTGACTTGCCAAAAAGCTCCAGTTTTGATTCATCTGTCCAAAGGACATTCTCCCAGAAGGATTGTGCCTTGTCAATATGAATTTTAGCAAAACCAATCTGGCTTTTTTAAGTTTTTCTTTTAAAAGTGGAGTCCTCATGGGTCTTCTTGCTCAAAAAGCGACGGATGGGGCGATCAGAAATTGATGTGCCTTCACCTTGGAGTTCAGCTTGTATCTGTTTGGCAGTTATCCTTGGTTCTTTTAGGTTAGCTACAACTCCACAGACCTCAAACTTCTTAATAATATTTGCAACTGTTGTCACAGGAACATCGAGCTGCTTGGAGATGGTCTTGTAGCCTTTACCTTTACCATGCTTGTCTAATATTCTCTTTCTGAGCTCCTCAGACAACTCTCTCCTTTGCTTTTCTGGTCTATGTTTTCATTGGGGGGCACACAATGATACCAAACAGCAAAGTGACAACTTTTCTCAGTTTAAAAAGGCCGAATGACTGATAAGATTGGATACATGTGTGATACTAAAATAGACCAATTAGTTTGAAATATCACTATAATCCAGCGATGTATTATCTTTTCTAAGGGGTACCAACAAATGTGTCCAGGCCATTTTAGTAAATATCTTTGTAGAATAAGCAATAATTCATCTCTTTCCGCAGCTTCTTTGCTTTATTGGTTACATACCAAAGGCATGCAAGTATACATGATACAAAAGCTCTTCAGGAGGAATGAAGCATTATTTCAATGAGCTGTAAGGGTACCAACAAATTTGAGCACGTCTGTAAACTTTCCACAGTTTCCACAGAACTTCTATAGAAGGTAGTTCTTTGGATAGGGCATTCTTTTTCAGGACTAATTTTCCACTGGGTTCCAAGCGTACTGTACCGATACCAAAATGTGACGTGTTTACACACAGATCTCTGATTGGGCAGAGACAATCATTACCAGCGTCATTGGATTTGCGACACATGAATACGCATTTTAATACGTAATATTGGCATTTCGATATATGCTTCGTGAGAGTAAAATAGAGGTCTGAGCCGCAGGACCCGATATGGATTCTTGCCATGCGGGATATAATTGTTTGGATAAAAGACGGTAGCGGTCGGAAACTCTGGTACTATGGAAGGGAGCGGGTCTTTGGACTGGTGCCCACTCCCGACATCCTTCTAACTGACCACATGTAGAGCCTGATCTGAGGACTGTGTTATGCATGTGCTGCTCGCGTGGACCAGTTCTTACTCCGTTTTAATTCACTTCCGACCCCAGACAGAGCGGGCAGGTCAGCGAGTGCACCTTAGAGAAGAGAGAGAGAGCGTTCGTGACTTTTAGAGGGGAGACGGTCATCAGGACATTTCTTGCATGGATGTTAAATAGTGTCTACTATATTGACATTAAAATGTAAGAACAATGTTGTATATTGACAAGACGATAAAAAACAACTGATATGTGTTTGTATAGCGTATTTTATATTTGTTATGAAGAAATTTGAAAAATGGAGAGATCTGGAAACGTGATCTAAATTTAGCGGGATCCGTCGGGTCGTGACGGAAATCATTCTAAGCAGATAGCGGGTGAACATAGAGTGAATTTTCAGGGGGAGCGGGTGGGTGCGGAATAAAATTTAGCGGGCGGGACAAAAAAACAGTCCCGCGCAGACCTCTAGATTGAGACTCTTAACGCAATGCCAAATGCTACATTAGCTTACCCTCGTGCGCCGTCAAGCAAACCAAATGATCGTTTTCTGCTCTTTCGTTGTAAGATTTCCCAAACTCTCTGGTATTTTGTTTTGCTGTCATCCGCCATCGATAATGCTCCATTACTCTTGTGTTGTGCGTGTCACATTCACAATGATGCTACGGCAGTAGAGGGGGCGCAACCATGACGATAAATGTATAATCCCACATCACTTTGAAGCACTACTAAACTGCTGTGGAAAAGCAAACTGAGCCGAGGTGAAATGAGCTCTTCCTAACGGGGGAAGCGCAGCGCGCCTACTATGCCCTCACGACCGCCCAAGCGGACGACTACCGCGTGCTGAAGGTGGAGATCCTGGCTCGCGAAGGACTGTCGTCCCCCTGTGCAGCGCAGCAGTTCGGCAAATGGACGTATGACGAGCGTATGACGAGCGTATACTAACAGGTCGCCCAACTAACACGCTTAGTCCATCTCTGGTTGCTGGCGGATGAACCCTCCGCTCTCCAAGTGGCCGAACGGGTGATGATCGACCGGCTCTTATGCACCCTACCACGGCATCTCCGAAGACCAGTGAGCATGCGGAACCCGGGGACGACCAAAGAGCTAGTCGAGGCCGTGGAATTAGCGGAAGCATCATCCGGCCGGGATATTGGAGAGAGAGAGAGAACGGCGCCCCGGAGGGGAGGATACGACAGGCCACGGCCGGAGGGTACTAATCGACCAGTAAGTAGGCCAGCGGCCCCCGAACCTGTGGATGAGCCCATGCCAACCGAATCTCCGGTCCCCAATGCCCGAGCCTGGATGGCGGGTTGTGCCGTGCATCGTACCATACCCCAAGGAGCACCGACGAGGACCATCCGCGTGGGAAGACTTACCGGGCTCTCCTCGACTCAGGCAGTGCCATTACCCTGGTCCAGCCGGTGGTGGTGAGGCCGCTACCCGAGAGCAAAGCTACCGTTACCATCACCTGTATCCACGGAGACACCCAGCATGTGCCAACCCGCCGGGTGGCCATTTCAGCAGAGCCGGGAACTTGGCCAATCGAGGTGGGCATTGTCCAGGATCTTCCGGTCCCAGAGGTGTTGGGCCGCGACTGGCCGTGATTCGAGCGGCTGATTGCCGCTACGTTCCAGGTGAAGCAGGGTAATGGGGGCCGCCAAAGACGTCGAGCGCCAAGAGCCAGGGACCATCAGCGGGCCTTCCTGGTCACGGGCAGCGAAAGAGAGGGTGAGTGCCAACCGAACCCCCCCCTAATGTATATATGGATCATTTCCATCAGGTCACCGCAGGAGGAGCTTTTGGTCGTGAACAACGGGAAGATGTACGGTTGAAATATTGTTGGAGTCAAGTTCGAGCGTTGGAGGAACAGGACTGACTTCCCGCGCCTCACCCTCTCCCCCACTTCGTGGTCAAGAACGGCCTACTTTACTGCGTCGCAGAGCGGCGGGGGGAAGTTAAACACCTTCTCGTGGTGCCGAGGACCAAGACAGAGACCGTCCTCGAGCTGGCTCATTCGCATCCAATGGCGGGGCACCTTGGAGCTCAGAACACTCTTCAACGAATCAGGGATCGGTTCCATTGGCCCGGGATTGACGCAGCAGTGAGGCGTTTCTGTCAAAGCTGCCCTACCTGTCAGCGGACATCTCCTCGGCATCCGCCCCCCAGCCCATTGATTCCGATGCCCATCATCGAGGTAACCTTCGGCCGGATCGGCATGGATCTGGTAGGGCCGTTGCCTAAGTCCGCTCGGGGCCATGAACACATCTTGGTTATTGTGGACTACGCCACCCGATACCCAGAAGCCATCCCCCTCCGAAAGGCCACCGCGAAGAATATCGCGAAGGAACTGTTTATGATGTTCAGTCGGGTGGGTATCCCCAGCGCCATCTTGACGGACCAGGGTACACCCTTCATGTCCCGGCTGATGAATGACCTCTGCCAGCTATTCAAGATTAAACAGCTCCGCACCTCAGTGTACCATCCCCAGACGGATGGACTGGTGGAGCGGTTTAATCAGACCCTCAAGCGGATGTTAAGGCGAGTGATAGCCGAAGATGGGCGCGACTGGGACCTCTTATTACCATACGTGTTGTTCGGGATTAGGGAGGTTCCCCAAGCATCCACCGGATTCACTCCCTTCGAGTTGTTGTTCGGTCGGCAGCCCAGAGGCCTGTTGGATATCGCCCGAGAAGCATGGGAGCAGCAGCCAGCGCCGCATCGGACGGTGATAGAACACGTGAAGGAGATGTGAGAACGGATCGACCGGGTGATGCCCTTGGTGAAGCAACACTTGGTCGTGGCCCAGCACGCCCAGCAGAAGGTGTACGACCGGCCCGCTCAGGCACGAGAGTTACAACCTGGCGAGCGGGTGCTCGTCCTCGTGCCCAACGCTACTTCTAAGTTCCTGGCATCCTGGCAGGGTCCTTACTCTGTCATCGAAAAAGTGGGACCGGTAACGTATCGAATTCGTCAGCCGGGACGTCGGAAGGAGGAGAAAATGTATCATATTAACCTTCTCAAAAAGTGGATTGCGCCACCAACACAAGTGGCGGCATATGTCCAGGAGGCGGATCCAGTGGTGGACCTAGGGGAGCAGCTAGCCGCAGGCCAGAAAACCGAGCTAGAGGCCCTGGTCCGTCAGTATCAGGATGTGTTCACGGAGCACCCGGGACGGACCAACGTGATCCAGCACGAAATCCGAACGGGGCCCGGAGTCGTCATACGGCAACGGCCCTACCGTGTACCCGAAGCCCGTCGGCAGGCTATCGAGGAGGAAGTGCAGCGAATGCTCCAGTTAGGAGTCATTGAGCCATCACGTAGCCCGTGGTCCAGCCCGATCGTGATGGTTCCCAAGCAAGACGGCACCCTCCGGTTTTGTAACGATTATCGGAAGCTCAATGAGGCCTCATCATTTGACGGATACCCCATGCCGCGGGTGGATGAGTTGCTCGAGCGCCTCGGTAGGGCTCGATATATCTCCACTCTTGACCTCACTAAGGGGTACTGGCAAGTCCCGTTGTCGGCTGAGGCCAAAGAGAAGACGGCCTTCAGCACCCCCAGTGGCCACTGGCAGTATAGGGTCCTACCGTTTGGCCTACATGAAGCCCCCGCGACATTCCAGAGAATGATGAACATAGTACTGGGTCCCCACCAAAGTTATGCAGCGGCCTACATTGACGACGTGGTGATACATTCCGAAGGCTGGGAGGAACATCTAGACCGACTCCGGAGGGTGTTCGACGAGTTGCGTCGGGCTGGGCTCACAGCCAACCCAAAGAAGTGTCACCTGGGTCTAACAGAGGCGAAGTACCTTGGATATCAGATCGGTCGGGGACTCATCAGACCCCAGGAGAAGAAGGTGGAGGCTGTGCGGTCAGCGGTCCGGCCAACCACGAAGACCCAGGTGCGTGCGTTTCTAGGGTTGGCGGGCTACTATCGCTGTTTCATCCCTCATTTCTCCTCGATAGCTAGCCCCCTAACAGACCTGACGAAGAAAGGACATCCAGAAGTCCTGAAATGGATGGCCGAGGCGGAGACAGCATTCTGGACCCTTAAGCAAGCCCTCATCTCGTCACCGGTTCTGTACGCCATGACTTCAAGTGCCCTTTCGTCCTCCAGACGGACGCCTCCATCACCGGTCTGGGGGCAGTCCTATCCCAGGTCTAGGAAGGAGAGGAACATCCCGTCACATACATAAGCCGCAAGCTGACGCCGGCCGAGACCAGGTATGCGGCAGTAGAGAAGGAGGCCCTGGCCGTGAAGTGGGCAGTCCTGGAGCTGCGCTACTACCTGCTGGGCCGAAGCTTTACCCTGGTCACAGACCAAGCTCCCTTACAGTGGATGGCCCGAGCAAAGGATACCAACGCCCGGGTAACCCGTTGGTTCCTTGCGCTCCAGGACTTCCACTTCACGGTGCGACACTGAGCCGGGGCCTCGAATGGCAACGCGGATGGGTTGTTGCGGATGTGGTCCGGTTGGGCAGGTCTGTTAGGTAACACTTCCCTTCCACCCTTATTATCGTCTCGGAATACTGGAACATCAGGTCGACGCTTGGGGGGGGTGTGGCGGAGGGTACAGATCCAGGATCAGCGTCGCCTAGGAAACGGCCCGGCATTTTATTTTATAAAAATATAAGCCATGTGCATGCGCCACTCTGGGGCTGGTCTCCCAAGAACCTAATACTGTGTCTTTGTCTGTTTTGCAGAGTCAAGCGAGTGAAGCGAGGAGAACATTATTGCACGAGCACGGACTGGCAGTTTCCTGATTTCAAGCACCCGGGTTGTCACATTGCGGATTATTGGTTCATTATTGTAATAAATTCCCCCTCCGGGTTTGTTTCATCTGCCGTCTTGTGTCCGTCGTGTCTCTTACCTTGCCACACGCATGAAGAATAGCGTGTCTTTTTTAGTAGGCTATAGACAGTTTCATCTTAACAACACAAACACACGTTACTGCGCATGCACACTTTGTGACCCCAATTTAACTTTCGGTACACATTCACAAACAATAGAGCGCCTGTAGATTATTTCTATCAAAAGAAACCGAGAAGAACCGTTACTTAGCTAAACTTGTCTCTCCAATATTTGGAATCTTTATTTCATTATGTCAAAAAGCTTTGCTGTTCGGAGGGACACATCTTACTGTCCAGATTCCGACCTGAGTCTGCCAGTTGGCGACCCCCGGTCTATATATTTGCATGTCTGCTATGTTGGATTGTAGTTGTTTCAGTCCTATTTGTAGTCCTATGTCCCCGCGCTAATTGTCTGTACCTATAAATAATGTATATATAAACCTCTGTGTTTTTTAACCCTTTCCCTACCAGCACTATTAAAAGTTACCAGCCAGTGCTAACTTTTTTATAATTTTTTCAAAACGTTGTTGTCCCCAAAACATTTCCTTATATGAACTATACAATGTATCAATGTATCAACTATTTCTATATATGAACATACAATGTATCAAAACCCCCCTACTGACTTACCGTGGAATAAATGGAAAGTTTGAAAGTGGTGTCAATGGTCGGGAAGCATTGTGTTATAAGTGATGGAATATTCTGCATTCCAATTTTTCTTTTTTGTGAAACGTTCAGCATTTCCAACTTCAACATTCATCTCCATCAACTGTGTTAGACTAGTTTGTTTTCACATCGAATGCAACAGAAACTGGAGTCGACATGGAGAGTTCAAATTGATTTTACATCATCCAAACCGAACTGAAATACAATGAACTGAATTACGGACCTGTCTGTGGTCCTTCTTTCTTCTCTTTCCTGGCGAAGATATCTGCCGGCGGACCTTGGACCGGGCAGCAGCCTTTCATCTCTAAGAGCTGATGTGGACTGGAGTAGATGTCCCATGCCAGACGGACAGGTGCACGGTCTCCGTCCCCTTCCATGCTGCTGGACCTTTCACTCCAGAAACATGCAAACTTCTTTACCACCAGCTCATGGTTCACACAGATCTGCAGAACAGAAGATGACTGCAGTTCAACACTATTACATCAAAGACATTTCAATGCTGGGAAGCAACGATATGATTGAAATGTTATTCATCACAGTAATAGCTTAAACTCTTGACAAAAAAAAAGTGAAATAGAGAAACGTCTTGTGTCGAGTCTAGTAAGGACGGGAGGTATTTTCAACATGGGAAACATAATGTCACTTGCACAGTGTGTACCTTTGTGTTGTTAATAGTCAGATAGAGTTCAATAGAAGAGCAGTCGGCATTCGTATCACACAGAACGGCTTCCACCAGTGTGGCCACTGAAACAACAGAACATCACATGATATGAGTGCAGATGGGTCACAAACACTGCTGAAGAGAATCATCGCACACACTTACCTTGTAGAAGGTTGTGCAGGTATTTTGTGGCAGAGCTGTCCCACGCCGAAGACGGACTAAGACAGAAAAAAAACAATGTCTGAATATATTAACGTTAAGGATTAGAGGCGGCGGAATGACCAACAATCTATCACGGATTGAGTCTTTTTATTTCACGGTAATGATATATTTTCCGGTAACAATCTCCCATTATACATCTATATCTTATACCTCATTTTTCTTAAATAGACTAAATTTATTTATTTATTACAGTTCATTCCCATAGTTATAATGTAGGCAAGTTATGAAAAGGTACTAAATATATCTAAATTAAGTTCTAATAATAATATGTATTATTGAATTATCTTCTGCCTATATCATATGTGTACATTAGGAAGATAGACAACATGTATAACAATGAAATAAGAATATATGTACAGTATATGACTGGTGTTATAAAGAGAGAGAAGTGAGAGAAGCGCAGGACTGGAGCGAATCACGACACTACAGACTGAAAGAAGGTCAAAAGAATGTTTGACTTGGTAATGTGTTTTTCTTCATCATAACTCCCAACTTGCAGAGCGCCGAGTTAAGCACGCCTACTTATTTACATTCCCCGAATACACGGAATAGAAAAATCTCTTACGGTAGACATTTTATTACGCGGTAACGGAATATTCCGTCAGTCCGACCAGCCATAGTAAGGATGTACATAACTCGATTAGCCATCTGACCACTGCCTAACTGAATAGTAACATCAACATTTGTGCAGCACAGCAACTAAAAGGATACACAATAACAAGTGCTACTTATTTTTTGACATTCTGTATAAATTACTGTCAAAATAGTAGGGCACTCAACGTTAACGCATACTCAAAATTTGATGGTTGAATGGCTATAATTAATATTAAAATTAATCAAAATAATAATCAATTTAATAGAGACATCAGTTGCAGTGCTAATATCAGAATGTTGGCTTTCATTCATAAAATGATGCTGTTAAATAAATCAGTTGTAGATTAAATGTGAAATTATTAAAATGTAATAGTATATTTAAAAACATTAATAATTAATCAGATTTTTTAATCGATTGACAGCACTGATAGACTTGTCTTCAAGCAACCCACTGTGAGAGCGGCTGTTTATTTGCCGTGACAGGTGTCTTGAAGCAGGCTCGGTGGTGACTTACACGAGTTTAGCCGTCTCATTGGAGATGGACACTTGCAGCGTCATAGGATGGATTCCAGCCAGTTTAAAGCGTCTCACCCTGAAGGGAAGCTGCAGGAACTTCTCAAGAGGAGTTCTCACACTGCGACATACAACACAGTTCATGTAGTTCATCTCTTTACTTAAATGTAGATCTAAAATGAACCAAGATTATGAAAATAAAACTGAAATTGAATATGACCTCTCATCATTTGTACCCAAATGTAGGAAAAGTTTCGTACTCATCTGTTTGGATGTTGATGTGATCTCCATAGTCTACTAAGAAGCACACGGCCTGGCTGCCCGCTGTTCCCTGAAAGAGCGACTCCACCACGGCCCGACACCAACTCTTCAGAACCGGGCTGAACACCACACACACCTGCCACAGATACATACATATAAAGCTATGCTCGTAGAACCCTAAACTGAGAGAAAACAACCTGACAGATTATTCCTATCAGAAATCATAAATGTACCAGTCCCTCCTTGAGTTCAGCAGGCTTTAATTTCTGTACATCCAGGTCAAACTCGTGGTAGAAGAGGTTCATTTTAACCCTCAGGTTGTCGTATTCCTCTGGACTGTCCGGATGGATGCCAGGCCCTTTCAGAACCCGACCCCAAAGACATCCGGGATCTTCAATCTGATGCACAAACAACAGCGAATAATCAGAGGCATCATAAATTCACTGAAAAACTATTTTAGCACTGACGACAATCTCTAATATTTGACTCTTGTATTAAACATTTAAACTCGTCTAAGCAAAAGAAAGCTATATATCTTTTTTCCTTATACTGGAAATTACGTTTTCACTAAACTTTACAGTAAGTATTATAGAAACAAGTAGTGCTGTACCTTGATTATCTGTATTTCCAACATTTCTCTGTTTTCACTGGAAAACCTTCAAAACAGCATAAACACTTTTATATATTTCAATAATATTACCAAGTGAAGGACTCGCTCACTTCCTCAATCAAATGCACATTCTGCAAACATCACAGAAGATAATGTTAGCAATCATCAATGTTGACTCGTTCATATGCTTCTGACATTAACTTTAATTTCCAAAGATGTACTTTACATGATTCAAATGATATATTTATATACACATGTTTGGAGGGAAACACAGTGAATAATGTATGTGGTCTAATTCAACGACTTTAGTTGCAGTGCAACGTAATACTTTTATTTATTTATGCAGAGAATGTTCATTTCTACATTTAATACATTTCAGGTTTTTACAGTTGTATAAAATAACATCAGGTGATGATGATAGTTCATGTACCTAATGCAGTCACTCATGTTAATGAACTAAAGCTTGTTATAACAATCACTGTCTCAGTCTGTGCTTTGTGATGAGTGCACGTGTAAACCACGTGAGCTGGGAAAGTCAGAACAGCTGGAGGTGTGTAAACTACTATATGATCTGTCAGCACTAAACCTAATAAATGATCATATATAACGATCAAATGCTTCGTTAAAACAGTACAGATACGCGTTAAGTGAAACAAATGTCTCCAATCTGCGGCGGAAGTAACTTCACGATGCAGTGACGCAGTTTCCGATTCTAGTGAAAAGCCCCGTGGGGGGAAACGTTAATCTGGTCCATTAACAACATCATTGTATATTGTATGTATTTCAAATAGCATAACGTCGTAACCCAACACTTAATTTAAAGTGCTTGTAAAAGTGGTATAAAGACACAATAGTGCTGATCGGTTGGCTATTTTTGGGGGTATTTTCTGAATGTCTGTCAACTTAAGTTTCGAAGAAACCTAAATATCTTAATACTTCACAAAATCACATTTTTCGCCTGACAAACGCGTCACAACACCATAACGGATCGTTTAATGTGTGAAATAATGCGTTAATCTCGGCAGTGTGGTGTAATATTGACGATCGCGTGTATATAAAACAGGAAAATAGAGATTCTTACCTCCAGTCACTGATGAGAGATGCGCTGTCCACCTGCGTGCACGTGCACGTGCAGCCCAGCCCGGTGACGTCATGGATCAATCAGCCAGAGATTCACGTGCTGCCCAAAGGAAGATGAAACTGAACTGTACATTCAGGCTCTATCATCCTCTAAAACACTAAAGCTCATAAAACTTTAGACCTGTGCTTATTTTTTATATATTTTGTTAAGTCACTGTGCGAATTTTGTTTTAATCTTTATTGAATAATTCTTTATGTTGATGTGGTCTTGTTTAATTTTCTTTTTTTACCCGACCGATTTACTTGTTAATTATTTTATAATGTATTGTTTATTATCGTGATTGAAATTGAAATGTATACTTCCTTGTTTTTACCCTTGGCAATAAAAAAAGTTGCTGCACAAAATTGTTTTTATTGACATTAAAAGTTTTACTGATTGTATTTAATTATGCTTTTGTTTAAAATGTAAATGTATCTCTTAAGTATTGAACAACTGGAAACGTTTTTCCAAATCATGGTTTTGTCATGTTTACTGTGGTGATGCCATGGTCAATTTTAGTTGCTGTGCAAAATAATCATTTGACTTATTCAGTTTAGATGTATAATAAAACTAACTTATTATGATTGCTTTATTATGATTTTAAACACAGTGTTCCTACATAAATAGTCTATTCCTGAGGCATTCATGTTTATTTGTTCGTTGCAATATCAAACCTTATATTATTTATTATAAACATGATCAAGAAGTACTTCCTGTTTAAGTTTTTTTAGATATATAAGGATGTCTGTTTAACATCTTGATTTAGTTGTAAATGTTCTGTTGTTGTATTTTGTTCTTATGTTTACAAAAACAAATAAATTCATCAGTAAATGAATGAACACAGAAATAAACACAGAAATAATAAAAAATTTATTATGTTCTCACTCCCCAAGACGTGACGTCATGGTGTACACGATCTTTTCAGGGTGTCAGACTTTCGTGTCAAAGTCAGACTGACCGCCGGTTCGAATCTTGCTCAGAGCAGATTTGGGTAGAAATGGCTGCACGTCTAAATGAATTGTTTATCACCTATATCGCTTCATTTCTGCATTTATGTCTGTATTTATTAATATATTTCTTCATGCACGTTGACTTTATTTATATACTTTATTAAGTCATAAGGAAGCAAATGTTTGTGAGAAAATGTAAGGGAAAGATAATGCTCTGATGTAATACACGGCCACGATGGCTGATGTTATTGATGTAAGGATGGATGAGATCTATTTTATATATCTTATTCACTGTAAGAATAAATGTATAGTTTTAATAAAAATGCACAGGGAAATGACAAAATTCCGCTCGGGTCCTGAAATCAAAGTACTTTCCTATGGACGTAGTTTCTACACAAACAGGATCCTCTATAAAAGAACATGTGACATGTAAGACAGTATTAATGAAAGCATGAATGAGGTGCACCACTTGTGCTTTAAACAGGGTGAGGAGATGGAAAGAAGAACTGGGTTTACCAAAGAAAACCTGCTCCCGACCGCGGCCCGTTTTCACTTTTGAAGAAATGAAATTTTTACCTTTATTGTATTTATTTTATCGTTTGAGTTAACAGAACAGTCAACACCATTATTTATTCCAGTGTGTCAACAACAAGTGTAGTGTAGGCTACATTCTAGAAAGACAACACATCAATTTTATTCATACAAATAATTTTGTGTTATTACTTTAGACATCTGCGTGGTTATTAAGTGGTAATACATAATACAGTTTTGAGAGACTAGAATACAAATGCATACGAATTTTCTACAATGGCTTAAGATAAACAACAGCAGCTTTAAAAAATAGGCAGCAAACTGTTTGAGGCCATTTTTTGATCCATCAAAGGAGTTTTTGAGGTCTCAGTGAAAGTGAACACTGTTTATGGAAGGCATGGAGTTGTGCTGTGTTCTCTAGCTCCCTCTGTAGGTGCTGTATGAGTATCTGCTGAGGAGCAGTGGCAGATGAAACTTCTGCTCAGGAGCAGTAATAGTGAAGACTATCTAAATGAAAAAGAAACAAAGGTGCATAGTCTGTTATTTCAGTCCCTCTACACCACAAAAACACTACGACGTTCTTACAAACCTCAACATATGGATAAAAACTGCCCTGTTCCAAACTCTCCCAGTACTGGCCCGTCTCAAACCTCATCTTGTAGGTTCCTGGAGTGAAGGCATCACTGGTTATTAATCCTGGACAGCGTCCATCTTCATTTGTTGTGCTGAAATAATCAACAGCATTTGATTACAAAAATCCTTTTATTAAAGCAAGTTGAGCAACGGCATAATGCAGGTGCTGATATTGGTCTTAGTGCATGATGGATTTATGAAAATAATTGTTGTAGGCACCCAACAGTGATGAGGTTCCAGAGGGTCATTTGAGGGTCCAGGCGGTGTAGACTGACGGGCATTCGGACCGCAGGGAGCCCATCTCCAGTGTTTAATACATGAGTCGTGAGCGGACTGCTGTTATTCAATGGACTCATAGCTGTAAACTAGTAAACCTACAGTGTGAAAAAACAAAAATGATAAACTCATGGACAAATAGAATAATACATAAGCGCAGAAAAACATGTCAATCAGCATTTAGATGTGACCATTCCAGTCCAGTGTCTGTTGAATGTCAACAAACCTCAGGAGGGAGATAAAGTCATCAAACAGCAATGTGAAAGACTGACAGCATAACAAGACACATGAAAACTGTCATTGGAACTTTTCCTAAATACGAGTTCAAATATTTCTGTTGAATATGAACTTGTTTTCTTTTCAAAGAAATACAGAGCATATTTTCTGTTATTTTGACCGGTGTCTCCGGTGTTCATTTTCTGCAAATAAATGCAAATAGAAACAATGTTTGTGATTGAAATTTGGGAGAAATGTTGTTGGTAGTTCACAGAATGAAACAAAAGGGATAATTTTATCTAAACACATACCTATAAATTAAGAGTTTGGTTCCAAAATGAGAAACTCCGTTTTTAAAAATAATCAAAGATCACGTTTTTATGGTGTTAGTTAGCTGTATTTGTTTAGTTATTATTGCTTAAATAAAAAATAAAAAACTGCAGTTTGATTGATATTCAATGGAATGCACAATAAAAAAAACGTGATTATAGAAAAAAATTAAACACTGAGTTGTCTCATTTTGTAACCAAACTCTTCAAATATAAAATTCAGAAAAACTGAAAATAGTTTTGAAATGTCTGTTTTTGTCTGCGGCTGTATATATACTATAACATTGTTATTATACTTTGTAAGTGGATATATGAGCTCTTACCTGTTATGTAGTCTGTATCATCTGACCCTGTTCAGACATATAAATACGACTGATCTTGACTCACTGTTTGTGAATCAATGAGTTAATCAACAAAAACAAAGCAGTGTAAACATACGCGGTAAATATTTGAGCAAAAATGTGTTTCTCATGTTGTAACATCCCGTGTGCTCATTTGTAAGGTATAAAGTAGGCCACTGTTAGGAAGATTAATCTGAATAGAATCATACCTTGACGTTTAAAGATCCTGTTAGAGAACTGTTAGAGATGGACTTTGAGCTGTGGTTTTGTTTGGTTTAGTTCAGTGGTTTAATAAGTGAAGACCACAAGCAATGCTGCAGCAGGGTTAACTCTATTCAAAACATTTGATTCTGAATCAATAAATGCACAATGTCTTTATTTTGCAATGAATTAATGCAACAAAATGATGCAAGCAAATCAACGTGGCATTCCATGATACAGTATGGACTACAAGAAAAAGTAAATAAATAAGAAACAAACAAACAAAGCGGAAATCAATTTGACCATTTTATGTATTACAACATTTTCTTTCAGAAGTATTTATATAAATAACAAATGAAATGAACAAGTAAAAAATACTAACATTTCCGTCATCAAACATTATTTTTGAAATATCGGGTGAAATACTGTAGGTCTTCAAGACCCATTTGGACATTTGTGTAAACTATAAAGTGTGTTTTTGTTGGATATCGCATGGCATATTGCTGTGTGTGAGCATCTTGATCTGATATAGTATCTTCATTGACATGCTGTAAAAACAATAAATGTGTTGAAATGACCTGCTACATCACTAGTCACTTTTGATTTGCTGGAGAGCCGGATTCTAACACGTCAAGTTCAAATCAATGATCAAAAGATTCTTATAAAATCAGTCCAGCATTTTACAGCTGAACTCATATGAATTATACGGAAATCTTTCAGCTCTGCCTTCATGTTGAGTTTAATTCCAGCAGATGATAGATGATGTGGAAATGCTCCATCTCCTCCTGTATTTCCTGTCTTCCATCTCCTCGCTTTACTGTAGTATTTCTCGAAACATCTTGTTTGTGAGTTCACAATCTGTCAGAAACAGCAACAACATATTTAGTTTTGGAAAGAGCTGCAACCTATAGGTGTTATTTATTTAGAACGTTGGATCTCAACCTTTTCATGGTGGCGCCCCCCCATACTGTACATTGAGGATAGATAAGATAATGTGTAAAATATGTTAGAAATAGTTTATATACAGTATATATATAAAGATATGACAGATTGATCTCAAGAGATCAGATTATGAATGTAATTTAGAAACCATCAAAGAAATGAATGGTTTAATGTGAACCTTTAGCTTTTTGCATTAAAACCATTTCAAAATTGTAGCGTTTTGGACATTGTTTAGGGTTATTGTTTATTGCAGTACCTCTGCGCCCCCCCTGGTTGAGAACCAATGATTTAGAACAACACACTGTTTGCACACTTACGCTACCTGGTCTTCAAATGTAGAGTAAATGTGATTCATAGCCATTGACCTACAGTATAGCAAACAGACAGATGTCAAACACATTGTATTAAACATTCCAGTTTTCATTGAGACATTTCCGTACAATTCACATTCAAAGATTTCTTTTATTCAAGTAATGAGTGACTGTATTATATACTGTACTGTACTGTACTAATGGTGTTTTTTTGCCCGTCAGTTTCCAATGGATAACATGAGGTACAGGCCCACATTTTAGCAGTTTTTTAACACAACAGTTGCATTATGGGACTATAATCAATCATTTAGGATGTCCTCTAAACCGTGTTTTTGATTGTGTAGTGGAGTAGGCGGGGCGAGACCGTGGTTCGAGACCGGTGAGTAATTGTGAATAAGCGCCAGCTGTGCGCACACCGGGCTCGAATCACGTAGGAGAATATAAAAGGAACGAGCGACCGGACCGTCGATGAGAGAGGACCGGGCCCGGACTTATGTTAAGTTGTTTTATATGTTTATGTATTGTGTTATTCGCCGGCAGTCGTCCGTGAAGGGCTGCCGGCTGTTTATTTACGTTGTTTATTTTGTGATTAAATGTTTAAATGTTTGCCGGTTCCCGCCTCCTTCCTTCCCTTTTAATGAATCTTATTACAGATTGTTTTAACAATTCATTTATTTACGGTTGTATTTTGCAGGACCAGTCAATATATGTAAGGGCGGATTGATTTTCTAGTACAACTGATTTAATTACAACTTATAAAGACATCATTCAGTCACTGGGTAACAACTGCACATCAGCTCTTGTGTGTTTGCTTACATTCTGTCTGTCTTCATCACTGCTGTCTGCTGTCTGTGGACTCTGTGTCTCTTCGTCTGTCTTCAGAGGAGGGGTGTCACCGGATGACCCGTCCACACTGCTCACAGAACCGTGGAGCGGAGAGTACGCCACACCTCGCCCTGAGATTCAACACACACACACACACACACACACACAGGCAGTAAATGACACAAGGGGATCAAAGACAGAAACACAGCCTAACAAAGATGGATTATAGTTCTTTAAGGCACTACGGCTATGAGATATAACATCCAAAGTAAATTTGGATGGGTCTATGAAGGCTTTTATTATAGAAAAAAAAGATTTCCAAATGCACAATTAATACAAATGTTGTCATTTACATTTGTACATTTAGCTTTAATCCAGAGTGTCTGAGAGAGCATTAAACATTTTGTGAGAATGAGAATAGGTTGGTTAGCATCCAGTGTTTCACCTCTATTGATTTGCTGTTAAAACTTTGTGATGATCTCATTGCTTGTTCCGATTCAATCCCACATCCCTCAGCGCAAGTCTGTTGTCCCATAGACAATGAAATATAATGGCCATTTACAGTAGCTTACTATGCACCAGGAGAGCCATTAAAGTCAAAGGCTCAGGAGCTTTACCTGATGACTCTTGGCTTTGTGGGTCCATCCGCTCCAGATTGTCCAGTAACCCATCTATCTGTGATTTAATCACTGTCAGTTCTTTCTTAATACACAGCAACTCCTCCATTCTTACTGCAGAAGACAAGAAAGAGTCAGAGTAACCAAGCAATAACTTATGCATTGAATATATTCAGCGTCCACAGAAGTGATTGAAACAGGTCTCTAGAAACCAGAAATCCTTTTGTTTGGTATTACATATTTAGGTAGAAAGATACATTTCAACCTGGTGTTAGGTCAAAAAGACATGAACCTACACTGTAGAAAAATTCTGTAAAAAAATTCTGTAAAAGTGGCCCTGCAACAGTGTTTCATGCATTCTGACTTCTTCACAATGTTCTTACAGGTTTCAGAACTTTCAGGTGTTTGTTTGTTCACTGCATTTGGGTGATGAATGTTATTTAAACTGTGGATATAACGCTGGATTTGGAGACGGTTTGAAACTGATATATGGAGCCGTCCCAGCGCTAAAAGATGCCGGACATGAACCGCATGCGCTGAGTGAAACTGATGTCTGTGTTTTGTTGACAATGGGTGCGCACGTTAGTTCAGCCTACCCCTCCCCCCGCAAGCTGTGTCTTTTATATCTTTTATAAATGTGATCAAACTAAATACTCTTCGAAGAGACGACGTATGCAATACTTCTCTATAGATACTCACGATTAATATGAGATTGGCAGAAACCCTGTGTGTTAGGGCCGCTTTAACAGAAAAAACTGAAATTTACCGTAAAATATTTTAACCAGTAAATTATGGGACATAAGGATATATATGAAATTGTTTTCCCCGTTTATCTTGTAAATTTGTTGTCTTTTGCTGTAATTTTATAGTTTTTGACCGTATTTCAAAAATAATTTTCTGGCATCATGGGGCGCAGCTGGCTGCAGCTGGGGCGCCAGAAATAAACATTTACATTTCCCCTGTTTTTCTTGTAAATTTTACGGTTTTTGACTGCGTTTCCACAAATACATTAAAAAAATCTGTAAAAACAGTAAAATTCTTTTTTTTATACTGTATGTGTGGAAATTCTACAAAAACTGGCATTTGGGGCGCCAGAGATAAACTGTAAAATAACAGTTATTTTCTTGTAAAATTTCACATTTTCCTCATGTTTTGGAAAATTTGCAGTCCTTTTCTGTAATTTTCTGTTGTTTTTTTGGGAAAAAATCTGTCAAAAACAATAAAAAATGATACGTGGAAATCTGTAAATAATAACAGAAAAATTCTGTAAAATTGTGTTTTTTTTACAGTGTAGCTGTCGGGTTACATTAACCCAGCATACGGAGTTAACCCACATTCAAATAAAACAAACACTTTCAAAAGTGTCTTGAAGTGATAAACGGAGATCATTCAGTGCCTAATTCTTGCCTATCAGCAACTCTGCTAATGTAATCCCTCTAATGATGGCAACTTTAATTCAACCTCTCTTATCCCAATGTGATAATACCACACGAACACCCCTCCAATCCCAGCTGGATAAAAACAACCATTCCAGCTCAGTGCCAGCCATTAAAAAGCGCTTTGACCTCCTAGCTACAAAGGCAAACTCATTCTACTGTGATAGGCTGGTAGTAAAAACTATTAGGGCTTGTAATAAAGCACTATAAACACTTCTTATTGGTTATGCACTATTAATTTGGTATAATTGCTTTCGGTGATAGGCTAGGGTTGATTATGAAGGGAGTAGTCCCATAGCGGATGGAGGATTTTAATGAAGAAACCATCTGGAGTTTGACAGCAGAGGTGCATGCGTGCACGCGGATATACACGCTCACAAATAACATGGTTACATATGCGACATACACCAAACACACCATCCTACATCATAACAAAGACATACAGTATGAACACTACTGTATTAGGAGTAGTGTCAACCAGATACTGATGCTGGATTGTGTAAATATGGTAGTGTTAATATGAGATCAGTAATTCATAATCAATATCAAATTGCAACATCTCATCTCCTGAGCGAAAGAACCGAGCATAGAGATGTGATTCTTACGTCGAGCTGCTCTGTTTCTGGACTTGTGTCTGCTCTGAGGTTTTTCTCTGCTTCTCCGCAGGGCTGTAGAAGGCGGAGATGAACACGGCTGTTGAAAGGGTGTGAAGTCACACGGGATGCTCGTCACAGAGATCGGCACGTGCTGGTAATCGAAAACCCTGTAATTGAAAACCAGTTTATGAAGCTTCATTATATTACAGTTCAAACGTGAAAACATGTTCTGTCAGGATCACTGTTGTCAAAAATGGACAATTAGCATACAGTTTAGATTGGTGGTATAGTTCTGTTCTGGCCAAAACTGCCTGTCCATGGATGCAGCCAGCATGAACGCAAGCAGGGAAAGCAGCGATAACCCCCCCCCCTTAGGGTAGACAGAACAGAACGAACAGATGTCATGACATTAGATTTCCTGTAGCTCAGTGGTTAGAGCATGGCACCAGCAATGCCCAGGTCATGGGTTCGATCCCAGGGGATTGCACATAGTCAGAAACAAATGCATAAAAACGTAAGCGTAACACATAATTCAATGTAATTGAGACTTATGAAGAGTGATATCAAAACGTCTGAGTACTGAATGCAAATTTGAAGTGGAGTTGGGGATGGAGGAGGGTGAGCTGCTGACGAATTTGAAAAGAAATGTGTGACAGCGTCATGTTTCCATAGGAGGAAGAGGATAAAATGATGCCAGCTTGACTCACGTGACCTTCCAGAACTAACGCTATAACGGTTTATATGTGAGATGTTCCTGTTTTATATCTCTGGCTTCCATAAATGCATTTCTTTGATATTTGCATGATTACGTAAAAAACTTAATGAGTGAGTGTGTGTGCCCTGCGATGGGTTGGCACTCCATCCAGGGTGTATCCTGCCTTGATTCCTGAGATAGGCGCAGGCTCCCCGTGACCCGAGGTAGTTTCGTAAAAAACTTTAGATTTAGAAATATGAAATTGCAAAGTATGAGTGATGCTATGCAATCTTTGCATTTCTTGAACAAGTGTAAAACTATAAATAGAAAATCTCATTCACAGTGGCACGTCCTTTCAAAGGGATAGTTCATACAAAAAATAATTATTTTGTTTACTCATCTTCAAACCAAAGTCATCCCAAATCTGTACAACTTTCTTCTTCAGAACATGAAAGAAGATATTTTGAAGAATGTGGGAAACAGAACAGTGGGGCACCACTGAGTAACATAGATGTTTTCTTTTCCTACTATAGGAACCATTTGGTTACAAACATTCTTCCAAATAAACACAGGTTTGAAACAACTTAAAAGCAAATCAAGACAGAATTATTATTTTTTGTGAACTTTTCATTAAACAGAGTTCAACAGAAATTGAAGTTTAATGTAACCTCCCACTAAGCAAATACATCACCACTGAACGGTATATGAATGATACTCTCAACCACAAAACTCAAAAATATAACAAACTCTTCCAAATCTCAAAGATAAATAAACATTAAACACTAACAAGTGTTTAACTCTTTACTGGAAAAAAAACAACACCTCAATTAAGAAAATAACTCAAATGCAGTCTTCCGCAAAGCATGCTGGGATTGGGAACTAGAAATAGTTTCCATTTTACGTTAACACAATGCAAATCATTCAGGTAGTCCCAACTTGAATGGATTAAGTTAGATGACTGAATATTTAAAAAATCATGTTGTGACATTTAAAAAAATATGGTGTTGAATCACTTGCGAGCAGCAAAATTCCTTTTTTACAGTGCAGTGGTAAAAAACGAATAAGAAATCTGCCAGTTAAGACAAACGACACCTAAAAAACAAAACAAAAAACAGCTGACTGATATGTAGGCCACTAAAACGATGTTTAATAGGCTACAGCTTTTAAAGCAGACAATTACGAAAATAAAGACATTGGGCCTCATTCATGAAACATTCGATAATATATGAGTAAATTCCGAGCAATTTGTCCGTAAAATAGACCGTCCCGAAAACTTTCAGCTATACGTCAGATCTCATAGTAAAATGTGTGTACGTTCATGAATGAATGAATTCCTGATACAGGGCGCGCATGCACGCTCACAAATAGCATAATCATCGCCTATGACTTTACAGCTACGCAAATTACGTATCTATGAATGCTGGATTCTTCTGGACTTCATTCTCTGGTTTGGCTACATTATATTGCATGAATGAATAAGAGACTAACATTATAGGCTATATGCTTACCAATAAATTAATCAATTAAACTGTGTCCACCAAATTGTTTTTGGCCAGCTACACAGTTTTACACAAAGTTAAAAAGTAAAGAATTATAAAGAACACGGCAAAATAACTCGTGAAATATCATTATGATACATGGTGCAGCAAAATGCTGTGTCATCAGTTTGTCTAAAATAACACAGAACGTTACGTGCGGTTTTACGCACTACGTGCTATATAGAGCAGGCGTACATTTTTTTTTCGTACCAACTAACATTTTGAAATGACGAACGATTTACATAAAAAATCGTTCAGCTTGTGTTTCATGAATGAGGCCCATTGTGTCCGTAAAATGACCAGATACACTAATGTGGAGGCAGAAAATTACCAGCACATTGTTTGTTATTTCTTCCACAGTTTTGGGACTAACGCGGAGAAATCACTGTCACATTCAGATTTTAATCAAGACAACGAAATAGTTATCAGCTTATCAGACCGTTAAATAGTCTGTTTATAATATTTCCTCAATAAAGGAAAACTGTTTTACACATATGTGTGTACACATATATGACCTTACAGGTCATCAGCTTACTTAGCGTAAAGGTGATACAACTGTACACGTAACTCACTGTGACGTCACTTCCATGTGATCGATGTAAGGATGCGGACTGTTTTGAAAATCACATGGTTTCACAGTATTGTCATTAAAAATGAGAGCAAAAAGAGAGCATGAGAATGAAACACATAACAGGCTGGAATCAAGCATCGCAGCATGACGCGAGTTAACCGCTCCAGCACAGCTCCAACCCAACGCCACGAAATCTAATACGCCATCCTGCTGTTCCTCACTCTCTCTCTGCGCTAAGGAAATTGGATCACACGACACACAGAGGGGTCTCTTAAAACTAATGAGATTTTCTTCTAAAGTGACAAGCTGATCTTTCAGACAAGCTTCATTATCTAGAGTTCAGTTGCTGTCTGGCGACTCACGGAGAGAAGCACCAGACGTATCCGAATCAAACGCTTCACTGTATGCCGTTTTATCAGAGGCTGCTGATGTACATCTGGACACACATCAACCTTCATTTAAATAGAGAGATGGATTGGCTGGAAGTTGAATACATTTGGGGACAGCAGGGGCGACAGAGACATCATTGGGCATTGATATCACATTTTATGAGGTTTCGGCTTAATAAAGAATATTGAATTGGCACGAAACGTTGTGATGTATGCGTTTTAGCCAGCGGAATTGCGTGCCGCATCATTAGCACAGCTGTTTGTTGTTTACTAAATTCGCTGTGTAAATTGCCGCCGGACACATCGGGTGTGAAATGCTGCACCGGGGCAAATGTATTGAACGGAGATGATTGGCTACCGGGAATGTGGTGTAAATCTAACGAGGTTTTGTGTCGAGCGAGTCGAGCGCCTGTCATGAGACGATTGCTTCTTTGCTTAAGGGAACTCAGATTGATTGATTCAGATCGAGCGTTCACACCGGGGAAAAGGGGCTCGCAGAAATGAATTGGGATCACGGAAGCGGGATGGAGGTTAATGGCCCGGGGGGGAAATCTTTGGCGGTTTCAGCACAGTTAAAAATCAAAACAGAGAAAATTATGACAACCCCCAGAGCTGAAGTGGAATGCTGAGTGCACATGAATTGAATTGTAGAAAGTAATGTCGCTGCCTTCGGATCGAGCGTGAGCGAGCCTCACGGTGTGACCTGAGGGATCATAAATCATACGTTTTTACCAATAACACTGATGGAGAATTATAGGGAGCACGCTCAAGCATTCCCGAGCTTTGCTTTTGGGGATTAAAGATAAGATGGTAACATAAATAGTTTTCAATAAGCATACTTCAAATATGCATCACAGTACACAGTTCTGTTCTGTTCCGTCGCAACATCACTTGTGCTCGAGACTAAGTGATCCAGCTGAAAAAAGTTGATTATTTATGTTGTACTCTTTTGTTAGTGATCGCTTTTCTTTCCTCTGATGTCGCTGTTAAAGTGGTATATTGGTGCTGTTCAAGTATTTTATGGCCCTGACAGGTATTCTCCGGATAGATTCTCTGATCTACAGATAGGACGAGTGACTTATTTTGCCTTACAGGACTACTGCACGGTGATTCAGGAAGATATACATTAGAACGGGATCAGACCGGGTCACATCACATCTCGAATGCCGCAGGAAAAAGGATTTGTACGATAGTGTCATTCTGCTAACCCGCTGTGAACTGAAGACCTGATCGTGTGTTTCAGTCCAAACGTATGAACCTCGCTTGCTATCTTTTACAATAGAGGAGTACATTTTATAACGTTTATGGATAAATTCTCAAATTCATTAAATTCAAATTGATATTTAACTGTTTCTCACATTTTTCCATTATGATAAAAAAAAACATTTCTCTATGCAATCTATAATAATGAAACAAATTAAATAAATACTACATTGCAGAGGTCCCCATCCACCAGGTCGCGACCCAGTACCGGGCCGTGGAGAGTTTTCCCCAAAATGTGTATAGTAGCTGCGTAAGAGCATATAGCACATAGTGGGCGTGACCTAGACAGCCTCACTTCCACCTTTATACCAGGACTCTTAAATATGTAATCCGAAATTCTACATTGGATTGTTAGAAACTGTGAATTGTTCAATTGATATATATGATTTAATTGAATTATATTATTTTAACTAATTTCAGCACTGGACACTTAAAATGACAATATACCAGAACAATTTACAATAAAAAAATCTGTAAAAATAGGGCACAATATACTGTATTAATATGAAGGAATTTTCCATAATAATTTTTTACAGTTTTTACCTGTATTTTACATTTTGCTCTGCATTAAATTACATTTTAGCATTAACAGAAATGTCCGTAAAAGAAAAGAAAAGAAACTGGGTATTTCCTGCCAGTAGGCCTGCTTTATTTGTTTTTATGACTGCTCAAGTTAGATGTTTATGTTTATGAGTATAAACCACATTCAAGAAGCAGTATCAGCAGTCTCACAGTGGCGACAGTGGCAAGGTACCAAAACTCCACAATAAATGTATACGTGATATAAATGTGGAGGGAGAGACCAGATTCAACCGGGAGAACCAGTTCTCATCTGGCATATGAATGTACTAATACGGCTCGTTACGAAGAGTGATATTACTTTTCTAAGGGATCAGCGTGAAAAGAAAGCGTATAGATGATATATTTATGTGATATACTGTATTTGAAACTGCACTGGACGATACGCTTTTAATAATGACTTTTCTTGTTGAACTTTTTTCATATAATTTCTGATTCTATATTCAATTTCTCCTTGTCCACGTTTAATTATTAATATTCATGATGCACAGAACTTCCATCAGGTGAGATCTCTGTGTGGGTGGAGCCAATTAGACACCGGAATCCGACGTAGCTCGATGCCTATGGCCAAAACATTTTTTGTCAAAAATGTCATTCAACCTGATCTCACGGATATCTGTACCTATTTTTTTAAAGTGGCCAATTCACATGAATTCATACGATGTGAATCGCACAAAAAAACATATGATATTAGAAAAAGCAATACTGAAGCCCCTCCCTTAACCCCACCCCTAAAGCTAACAACATTGGCGCAAAAGCAAATCATACTAAAACGTGCGGCACGCCTGGGGTAATGCTATGAAAAAAAATTATTAAAATATAGCTTCGAAAAGATGATCAACAGAAAAGACCGTCTTCAGCTAATATAGACACACACACATCAAGTTGTTTCAGTTTACAGCCTCACGGGAGGTGTTTTAAATGCAATCTCAGCGCTCACTGCTGCGGTAACAACAACCCTCTTCTGAATCTGACCGCAGGCGATAACCAATGAGACGTCAGATCCTCTGATGAGATTGTAATAGAGAAGAAAGTTCCTGATGTGTGAAAACACGTAACAAGAGGCAAATAAGCACAACAGCTGTGTCAGTCACACAGAGCCCGGAGCCATGAGAGACGCCAGTCGATTCTCACACTCATGAGTGATCCAAGCCAAAGCCGCCCCTTATAACATTATGCAAATAACTGGAGTCAATTCCTGTTGTGTGTGTGAGTGCTTAAGAGCTGCTTGGATGCTTAGGAAAGTAAATGAGGTTAAATGAACCGTGAAACAGCAGTATTGATGCGGGAAAGAGTGGAACAAAAGTGAAAAGAAGAAAGAAGAGAGCGGAAGAGCAAGATGCATTCAATGAATAATATTAGACTAACTCTTGTACCTTTTAAATGTGTCCATTAAGGGTAACTGGTAGATACGTGACATTCGATTGAGCGTCTGTGTAATCTTAACCTCAATAAACAGCCAGAGCTCTGCTTTAATAAACAATCTTCATCATCCTGGCGGTTTGTGATGGAAATGTTATCTCACAGAGCACTGCTGCAGTATGAGCTTACAGATGGCCCGACAGCTTTCCCCTGATTCCCAATGTCTCTGTGAGATTCTGCTTCATTCAAATCTGAAGACCCTGAACCATAAGATTTTTTTAAATCATTTATTCACCCTCGTCTTGTTCAAAACCAGTATGTGACTCTTTCTTCCGTAGAACACAAAAGAGGATATTTTGAGAAATGTCTCTGGGGTTTTGTGTCCATTCAGTGGAAGTCAATGGGCTCAATGTTTTTTGGTTAACAACATTCTTCAAACTATCTCCTTTTGTGTTCTGCAGAAGAAAGAAAGTCACACAGGTTTGAAATGACCCGAGGATTAGTAATTGATGAAAGAATTTGAACTATCAAGCTATTTACGTGTTGTTGCCAGGGCACTGTCGGTGGTTGCTATGGGGTGTTTTTGATTGTTGCTTAGTATTACATGCCAGCGTGTTATGCGCAACCTATAGGGGTCACTTCTTTAAACTTATTTACGCAATTTAGAATAATAAAAACATCCCACATAACATTTTTTTTTATAAAACTAGTCAATATTGGATCATATTCAGTTTGTGAATGAGCTCATGCCAGTTAATAAACATCTTAAAGTGATAGTTCACCCAAAGATGAAATGCTGTCATCATGTACATGTCTTTCTTCCACAGAACACTCACAAAAAGAGATTTGGAGGAATGTTGGTAACCAAACAGCTACTTACTTGCAATCGAAGTGAATGAGTGCCGCTCATCCTGAGATGCTCTTTTGAAGGAGTTCAGATCTATTCTGAGCTCTTATTGGCAGATCCGTTATTTAGTCCATCAATACAATTGCTTTTATTAAACAACAAAAATGTGGTTTTCTAACGAGAGAAACTTATTTGGCACATTCTTTATGAACATACGCCTTCAGATCAGAAGGTTTGTAAGGTCAAGAAAAACATTTCAGTCAAGTGACCCTAAACACATTTGAACCATGAGCGATAATAAAAGCGATATGTTGCAAACACCATAAATGATGTTCAGAAACGCAGCTCTGGACTCATTGTCTCAAACAAAGTTCAGGAGCAAAAAAAACAGTTGTGGTTACCGGCCTCCTGGTTGATGTAATGGAAGACTCTTCTGAAAGCTTGCATGCGGCATTGAATCTTTGAAATATTCAGGACTCGAGTCATATCAGTAGGCTAATAAAAGATGCTTTATTTTACTGGAGTGGATCGCTTCATGTCGGAGGATGAGATCACAGCCGAATTTTAGTTATTGAACAAATGTTTACAACAATACGCAAAAGGATGAAGGGTCGGTATGTGAAACAGAAAAAAATACTGACAGTACATCTATCATCTTCAATCGTTTTCCAGCGATCCCTACAATAGTTTACTTAAAGCACAAATTACATTTTGTAAACCCCGTCAAGTGTGTGTGGACGTACCTGTACGGCTCACCGCGAGAACGCTTCACACCGGGTTTCTGTTTGCTGGGTCTCAACACCCCCGTCATGCTCTCGTCTGAATGAAAAAGACATCACGTGTACAGTGTTGTGTGAGAGAGAAGCAATGAAGATCTGAATAATCCAACAATCCATCTGTCACAGTGACATGCACAGCATCACATGCTTACAGAATATCTGCATTTCAACATTAAGATGCGAAATAAACCTCATATGTCAGGGGGGTAGAAAGAAGAAAATATGATAGTAAATTTTAAGAGGCAGTGGAAATTGTCTGTGGATTTAAAGAGAGAGGATTATTATATCACTGTCAGTATGTACAGAAGTGCCATTATTAGCCGACATCTGTTGCTTGGTTTGGGTTAATCACCTGTGTTCTAAAGATGTATATCTCTGTCACAGGGTGAACACTATTCAGTGCACTTACACTAAGAAACATCATTGTCCTAGTGATAAAGGCCATTTAACAAGTAATGACCACGATAAAATACCTGCAGAGTGTGTGTGCGCGTCCGTGCGTGTGTGTGTGTCTGAGCGGCATGTCTGCATTATACGCTTAAGTTTTTAAAGTTCAGGGTTTATCAATAACAGCAACACTTTGAATAGCCTGTTTAAACCATTTACATAAAAAACACAGACAATCACAGACACAAACCGTCTTACATTACTCGATATGTGCAGTGCATGAACTATAACTGTGCAGCATAAAGTCGCTACATTTGCCTCCTTTGACCTTCAGAAATGCCTTCAAAAGTTAAAGGTTGATTCAGGCAGATGAAGTTCAGAAAGTAGCTTTATTTATCTGTCCTATTTAACCCCAAAAATGAATAATATCATATATAGATATAATCATAAAGTTACACATAACATTAGTATGTGTGAATCTTTAAAAAAAATCTTTACAGTCAACAGTAATTTTCATGCAAAATATTTCTATATCGGGATAAAATATTGACCCATCAACCCCAAACTATTTCATGCTAAATAATATGTTGACTGATACAACCAGTAAAGTTAAATATTAACACGTAAAGCCCTAAAGTCTTAACATTACATAAATTACAAAGCACAATACATTTGACACACAGTATATACAATATGTTACTGTATCCTACTTTCTCACACAGAAAATGTCTCGCGCAGAAAGACTTGCACTTACATTGAATGCCGTGATGTTTACCTCTGAATAGGGTCATTCCAGTCTTCACAGCATCCAAGTCTGTTCAGCTCCTCATCCCCTTGTCAGAGAGAGAGAGAGAGAGAGAGAGAGAGAGAGAGAGAGAGAGAGGTGGGCTTCGTGACGTTTGCTACTCTTGGGGTTGTACCATTCCCACCTGGGGGGGTGACAAAAGTAACTAGACTGATCCATTTCGTGTATATAACAAGCCAGGAAAATAAACCCTGCCATGTAAAATTCTGTTGATAATCAAATGCGTCACTGTCTTTGTCTGATGGACACATAGTCATTCACCAGTGAGTGACAACCCTGATCTGCAACACCAAATGAAGCAAAAACAAAACACATTTCATGTTGCTATAACAACGAAAGCAGCCAACACGCATCACATTAAAAATAATGAAATCTTGGTAGTGAACATTTTATTGGCGTAATTTCAATGGCACTTTTGATCGGTGAAAGATGCTTTAGTCCCAGAATGGTGTAGTTGTGATTTGTACCAGCAGGGGACAATCCCGACCATACCAACCAGCCAAATCCTTCCCTCAGCCAAAAGAGCTGACAAAAATACAACAAATTGCTCAGATATGGTCAAAATTCTGGTCATGTAAGGCTATTTGCACACATTAAACTTTACTTATGTAATTAAAACAATCACATCTGTCCGCAGTGACTTTATTTTCAGTAGAGTCTGCTCCTCACACCTTATTGAGGAAATCCACCCAGCAAACAGAAAATGTTGCCAACCGCTTTACATCGCAACAGCTGGGCGTCTGTCAGAGAAGAGCCGCTCCGATTCATCGGAACACGTGAGTATTCAAGTTAACAAGGTCATAACGACAATAAAAACGAGCGTTTTATGGTTTCTGAGTTTTAAAAAAAGTCAAACATTGCTTGGAAAACGCAATGATGCTGTGACGCATTTTTTTTTCAAGCTGTCCAGTCAACGTAAGGCTGCTGAGCCGCAGTATGACAGTTATGAATTATTTATATATTTTTTATTATTGAAACCATATACCTGTACTTATATAGGCTATGTTTTGTTTTTGGAAGTTTAATTTCTTTGAACAATACCCTTGTATTAGTGTACACGTTTTTATAATAGAGCTTAATTCAATAACGCCAATTGTAGCCTATACATTGAGTCCAAAAATTGCGTCCAAAATTTTCCGCACGTTAAAAAATAAATACGATCGCACGTCGTGTCAATCACATTTACACACTTCCTCCGATATTTTCGTCCGTCATAAAAAAAATCGGATCGGGTTCGACTTTCGGCGTTTTTCGCATCCGTCGCCTATAGGCCTATTTTTGCTGAACGGTAGAACCGTATTCATGATTAAATGTTCACGAATCCATATTTATTTTGCGGTTAATGCACAGGAATTAGTTGCTATGGAATCAAGGATAAGCGGAAGTAGTGTGAATGTCGTCTCGCGGTTGGCTTGCTGAGTGTTGCAACAGCCTTCTAGCATCTTTCATTTGGACGTTGTCACAGTGTTGCCGGCACAGAGAGCATCGTTGCAGAGGAAACATGGACGTGGCACCAACGTGGTCACAACGTAAATGTGTTTGTTGTGTCCGTTTCTGTTTTAACTGACTGCTCTTGTTACCCAGAGGGATTTACATTTATTCACATGATTTTTTCTCACTAATGTGAGAAGACGACAGTCGAAAACTAACTTTCGCTTCGCGCTCCAGTCGCCCAGAAGCGCGCATGAAGGGAGAGAAGCGCCAACAAAATGAATTCGGATCACGCTCATGAAACCGCTGGTGGTGTAAAACTGTCATGGGTTTGGGATTGAATATCTGTCGTCTGTGACAGATGTCAGTTCCGAGATACACGGCGGATAGTCCAGTTAAGATGATTAATGAACAGCTCATTCTTATGAAAATCTATTCACTAGATAGCTGTAATTGAATCTGAGCATCTGTTTGAATCGACAGCTTGCCCATTTGAGATGAAAGAGTGCGCAACGCATCCCAAATAAAATCACATTGTGGTTTTGTGACTCTAGGCAGAGGAAAGTCTGACTGGTTCTGTGAGAAAATGCAATAAAAACTGTTATAAAATATTTCAACAGTTTCAGGTCTGTTGCAATGGAGAGGACTTATCCTCGTGCCAGATTATAACATTCTGGCAGCTACAAAACATCGGGAACAACAAGATGCCCTGACGAATATAGAGATTAAAAAATAACAGTGTTTAAATATTTATCTTCAGTTGAAATTGTGTTTTTTTTATATTTAAAAACACACTTTTTGGCCAAAATGTAATGGTGTGCTTGCTTTAGCACACATATGTCAGGTTGTGTTAAATGTAACACTTTCATAAGTGGCTATACCTGTATACAACGGGGTTTTTATTTAATCAAATGTTATATTCTAATAATATTGATATTAAACTCTTTGTTCGAAATGTATGACCGTGTTAACCTTTTAGATCAGATTTTCTTCCAAGTAACAAAATTGCTTGTTTTAGGTCTCGTAAGCTAATAACAGAATTATCCCAAACAATGATATAAATGCAGCTATTTATGACAAACATCTTAACATACTTGTGACTTGTTGCGTCCTCACTCGGACGCGCGTTCCCGCGCAGATGTGGAGCGCGCTCTCACCTGCTTCAGGAGGTCGGGTTAAAAAACACAACTTAAAACCAAAGTTACTTGAGCAATGATGTGTTCAGACAGGAGCTGTCAGATGAGATCTACAGTGAGGTGTATTTAAACAAGCTCGATGATAGACCGCAATACAAATCTCAAATCAGACATTTGATTTTCTTAGGAGATTTAAGCGCATTTGCTTCTGTAAGGATGGATATGGTGGCTGTTTTTATGATCATTTTTGCAAGCCAATTCTTCACATCTCAGGGTCAAGTATGTGACTTTATTTCTTAACCATACAGATAATTGTAATTCACTTAATTCTTCATTTTTTGATTGGTGCAAATGATGTATATCTGTCACAGGATTCTGATTTGCAACAATGTGTCAGTCATTCATATTTTATACAAATTTATCTCAAAACGTTATAAATATTGAACATTATGTTTTAAACGCACAACCAGTGCAGAATACTTAACAGTACTTGAGAATACTTTAATAGTTTAAATAGTAAGGTATGGCAAACCAATATGATTTAAGTAATGAGATTGCAATTGGAAAAAAAAACCTAAATACCAAACATTCCCAATTGAACAAATAAACTTCTTCAAAAACATTAGAAACATTAATTCGATCAGCATCTTTTATCAGCTCAATCTGCAAATATAAATGTTCACACTGAAACCATTGCAGTGTTTGTCTTTTAGCAGCAGACTCTATTATAAGAGTTTCCAAAACACAAAAGTGAATTATTTAAATTATAAGTTCGATATAACCTTAAATAACACTTTTAAGTAAAAGTATGTATATAAAGCACATATTTAAAGGATCATTTGATATCTCTCTGAGTCATCTAACTCTGCACTATATGAAGGAATAAGGTTTTATACAAGATTGTATAAGAGTTTGTATTTAGGCTATATGTTGCACAGGACTGTTGGTGTGGACAGGAACCCCAAAACACTCTTCGTCAAGTCCAAAAGCTTCTGTCCGCTCACGAGACCTCATTTCAGCAGAGTTTACAGAACGTCCGCAAGAAACTCAGCCTGTTACAGAACAACACAGTTAAACACAGCAAACTCAACACAGGCAAGAAAAGCACAGGTTAGTACAGGCAATATTATTCATTTCTATCATCACAGTCATTCTTCCATCTTCCATATTTTTTCTCGATATAAGGCTGCCCTTCTCCAGAGCCGTTGGCTAATGGGCGGATCCTGGGTTGGGTGTTTAAAGTGGGCCATGAGATCCACTTCCTGTGTAGCCCTGGGTTTCAGCTGATGGGGTTAGAAACCAGACGGTGCCTGGACACCCAGACGTGGAGTGGAACGCAACCGTCCTGCAAGAGTATGAATCGAATTTCGTCAAATCACCACAGACAGGTTAACTGTCAATGACAAGATACACTATTAAAGTACAATAAAAAGATGTACAGAACAGTGCCACGCAGTCTCTCAGTGAGTTATGATCGGTTGACTGACAAGATCAAATCCCTACAAACATAATGATTTGTGTGAAATTGTTTTTTTTCTTAGTTAGAGATGGCACTGAATACAACAATGCATCTGTTGCTGGATCAGCATCCTCTCCCTCATTTTCCTCTCTGCCTCCCGCCACCACACGACCGTCCCGCTGCATTGAGTTTCTGGGCTCTGCTCACTGCACCTGTGAACAGGGCTACAGCATCTCCAGACAGGACACTAAACTGTGCACAGGTAACACACACCTGCACAGCTGCTCAACACATGATTGAGACGCTTGCTGACAGAAGGAATCAAAACAACTTAAGATACTCTTTATTTGGAAAGACCCTTCGTGTTTTGTCCCATTTCTCCAGTGCCCTAGCAAACAAGGGATGATTAAAGGGGCAAGTGTGGGGCATGAACAATAATGCAATAAATCATTAAGGGTCAAGGAATGAGAGGACATTTTACACAAAAATACAAACCATGGCCATGTGCTTTTAAACGCTGTACACCGGCACATGCTAGACACACACAAGGCACCAAAGACACTGAACAGGCTGCCACAGTCCTAAAAAAACCCCACCTACTAAAAAAGACAGGATTGTGTTTACCATGTTTTCAAATACTTAAACGTCTTGTCATTGGATAGAAACACAGCATCATGAAGAGTTATGAAACACTGATGGTTCCTACCCCTTCTCATCGATCTGTGTATTAATAACAATAACACGCCGTTGCAATATCGTGTAATGCGTACGCCAAAGTTCAATTGTGCGCACATATGATAGTCCAATGTTTTGCGTGCACCTCAGTGGAGAGCATTTACATTTAGGCATTTGGCAGACGCTTTTATCCAAAGCGACTTACATTGCTTTATCCTATACATTTTACATAGGTATTTGCAATCCCCTGGGATCGAACCCACAACCTTGCGTTGTTAGCGCAATGCTCTTACCACTGAGCCACAGGAACGCAGCGCTAGAAGCATTTTTGAAGTGCAACAAAAACAGAAAAAATGTTCAGAAAAGTTGAGTGTATGATGCTTTAACATAACCGGGAACATCTAAATTGATTAAATATCAAAAGGAAGAAAAACTGCAATCACAAACGAAACGTGACTGGCGTAACACGGCACGACAAATGGCTTGTTGTTAATGGGTTTCTTATATTCAGTAAGGACAACATTTTAAATTATAACCTGAAAGCACACATGTATCCAGCAGACGTCTATTTGACGTCTGCATTTACATCTGCAAGACGTCTGCAATACACAGTTTTCTCATCTGCAATACGTCTCGGAGACGTCTGCTGGCAGATTCAATATAGAAACCTATAAGATGTCTGTAAGACGTTTGTGATTTTGAATGGATGTAAAACTGCTCTTTCTAAGATGTTTAGCAGATGCATGGCAAAATAGATTGCACAAACTGGGACACACTAACAGGAAGCAGAAGTGGCCGTTGTTGCCTAGACAACATTGTGGCCAATAACTGTCACATCAAACTACAGCTCTTCTTTCCATTAAGGTATTTATTCATTCATTATTTGGTACATAATGTTTACTGTATACTTACATTTGTTAATTTAGTGACGCATCAGTTATATCATTTATTAATGCATTGGAGCGTCACTAAACTCCGCCCACTCGCGGTGAGTTGTGGGTAATAACAGAGTGTACATCGTTCTGGGCTTCGACTTTCTCGCGGAAGTAGTGGACCATCTGGGAAACTTTGGAATACTATTTTCCACATACTACGATTTGGGACATACTAATTCTATTTTCGAATACTATTAGGACGGATAGTATGTGTATTGGAACGCAGTCACGGTGTTAGGAAGGGTTTCCCAAAATAGGGTTAGTGAGGGACAATGCATACCATTACTTTGGAAAAAAATAAAATAGAAATGTTTGGAAATAACAATATCTATGCAAAGTGAGACTTTTCGAAGTTAAACGTGCAAATGTGCTGTTTAAATATTGAAATATTTACTTCATCTCACTGGGTACATAAACGATTCAAAGGGGTTTGTCTGACAAAAAGGTAAAAAAAAAACCTGGTTTAGGAATATGGGATTATTCTTAAAATGTAAAAGCGTTATAAGCATATGATTTGTTTATATAGCTATCAGTGGTCATAAGCCATAAACTATGGCATATGTGATGTTGTACACGTTTCACACATGACCATCTTTTAAAACAAGACCAGAACAACAAGTTTAACATGATTGATGAGTTCATGTGTAAAATATGTTCTCATGTGGATGGCGCTGTAGTTCTTCAGCGTTGTGATGTTGTGTTTCAGACCTTGACGAATGTGATCTGTACCGTCGAACTCAACCTGGTCGTCTGTGTTTGCACACCTGTGTGAATACCGCCGGCAGCTTCTTCTGTCAGTGTCCATCAGGCTACAGCCTCGCTCGAGACAGCAGGAGCTGCCATGGTGTGTCAAACCATCTTCATGTCTCAGTCATATAGTCGCCTAGTCAAGAGAACTAAAGCTTTGCATGATGGCTAATCTTAAGAAGGTGTTGTATCATCAATAGCTTACGGATTTGGGTCATCTTCTATACGTCCCTGCATTTGCAGACAGTTTGCTGCACTCAAATGGATATACTTTCCCATCTGGAAGACGGCGTCTGTGTGCACTCAAAGCCTTAACGTGTTTTTCACGTGTTCCTCAGACATCGACGAGTGCGTGCGAGGAGCTCATAACTGCAGCCGTGAGCAGGTGTGTGTGAACACACACGGAGGTCATCGCTGTGTGGAGGTGGAGTGCCCTCGCTTCCGCAACGCCACATACATCAAAACCTCGGCGCTGTGAGTCTGACACTTACACTATGAACTCAAATTCAACCCAATCTAGATCATTTAGTTCCATTTCTCTTTCGCAGACGCTGTGACCGTAACCCGTGCCTTCAAGAGGACAAAGCGTGTCTCCAAGCACCGCTCTCCGTTAACTTCCACTTCATGGCCGTGGTGTCCAACATGTCAGCCCCCACCGTCCTCTTTCGGCTGTCGGCGGCACGTGTCCTGGGTGACACCCTGCGGTTCGGTTTGATGGGGAACCGAGGAGTCCAGTACTTCACCATCCGGCGCTCGGGCAGGCAGACGGGACAGCTGGTGCTGGTCAACCCCGTCCAGGGCCCCGCCACGCTTCAGGCCGATATAGAGATGAGCGAGCTGGAAAAGAAGGTGCTGCTGGGCCGCTACGTGACAAAGGTTACTCTCTTTGTGTCCCCGTATAACTTTTAAAAGGCGAGACGGTGGACGGACAATGGTGTGAAATAATTTACAGGCGAGATATTGGCGCCCGGGCCTGCGGGGTGAGATAGGAGAGCTATTATACTCATTCTGAGGTGCCGGTTTAACAGCACAAAAGGTGGTTTTGTTGCAAGCTGAAAGTCATTTCTTCCTTCAGATTAAGGGAAAAAATCGATTTTTATTTCTGCCACTTCCTGCAAAGCATTGGTAGTATAAGTTTAAGTGTTTTAAAATGCAGAAGTTTACCACGATTTAAACGCATTGAAAAAGTTTTCTAGGCCGCTGAAGGTGTCTGATAATACTATATTAGTTTAAAGCACATGACACAGTCTTAATGTCAGAAATGCAGGGTTCATGCAGTTAGAAACGACGAAGGGACATTTAATGACTAAAAGTGCACCAATGACTCATCTAAGGCTAATATTTCATATTAAAGCTGATGTTGACCACTGTCTAACTCCTTTTTGGAGGGCTTTTAACACCATAAAGTGAAACGAGGCATGAACACACTATGCAGTGAGTGAGCATGAGCAAAGATGGCAGATTTCAAGGGCGAGTGGAAGCGAGCGTCACTGTGCACCGTTCACTTCAAAGGGCAGAGATGTGGTTGACCGGACTGCATTTAGAAGATCATTCCACAGGCCAGGACTAGTGAAGCTGAATGAGTGATTTCTCATTCTAACACACATTTCCAGGTCCTACAGACCTTGGTTACACCAAACTGATTTGACACACAAGTGTTTATGTATGTCACTACATAAAGATTAATAAAGAAGTATACCTTTTGTCTCATGACTTGATCAATCATTTAAGATTTTCAAACCATTTTCTTTGATCTTCCACATCCTATATATAGTTCCGCCGTGAATTCAAATAGTTTGGTATATTTGTTCATATAGTTGATATGTTCATAACTGTTCGTATTTTTTATGGTATAAAATAAAAATCATGAAATATGGAGATACGAGGTTCCAGAAGGATATATATAAGCCTTTAAAGTTCTGCTGTTGCAATTTGTAGTGGAAGAGCTTCAGTGTTATTTCCAACAGGTCTTTACACATTTCTTTTCAATTGGACAGAGGACATTTAAAGATGTGTCATACAACACAAACACAGAGAGAAAGTCAAAGGGAATGTTGCACTGTGGTGTGATTTACCCCACACAAGAACCATAAAGATGCCATGTCCACACTCCTGACCTGTTCCTGTGTAAGCAAGCCTATATATGGCACTTACACAGAGATGTTAAAACCTTTTCACAAAACACAAGACACTTTCATTTTTTATATTTACAGTCATGTTTGTGTGATTCCTACTACAAATGTGAAATAAACCATTTTCAGAACCAACTTAACCTGAAATGACTGTGAAAGCAGCACATCTAATATTGAAACATATCGTTGCTGTCCTTCTGAAACCTCAGATGTCCGTATTCGCAGTTTTTTAGAACATGGAAAAAACACTGTACTTTTAAATGATTGAATACCGTGTCGTCAAAGTTGACAAGCACTTTGTAATACTTTTTATTGGCCAGACATTTGCAATACCCAGTGTGACAAACATAATAATTAAGAACAATAAAAAGTCAAAATATGGAGATACGAGGTTTCAGAAGGACAACAGCTCTGTTGTATCCTGCCGAAAAACAAACTGTGATTGTAGAGAAGTCGTTTGTAAATGAAAGCATGAAAAAATGTGCAGCAGATACAAACCATCAGATCAATTTTATTAACACCAGTCCAAATCAAATTACAGATCAGAAAAAGAAAGACAAAAAAGCTCGAGTTATTCTGTTATATCTGTACTGTTCATTATCAATTTGTACACTGAGGAAAATACAAAAGCAATTCATCACCATCATTTATCATTTCCGTCATGTATCAGGTTGATTTGACAAACAGGAAGCAGTGGTTGTGCAGATGACCGATACATATGGAAGTTTGTCCAGTGTTAGTAAAACAATAAAGAGTTGACCGGTTTCATCCAGTTAACGTCACCGCTACAAACTTAAACTGCATCATGATACGGCATTGAAACAAACTACTTATAGGTTGTGCGCTTGCATGAATACAACATTTATGTGAGGAAGACTACATTTGGGACATGTCTGGGATATTTCACCTCAATATGAAGCCTTTATGATTTCTTTTGACAATGACGCATATTTACCCCAAATTTTATTTTTGCCACAACATGCAAAAGTATTTTTATTTTTTGAATGTATTTATTTATTTACAATTTTTTGTACAAATGATTTCATATTCATTTTCTTACCCTAAAACCTTAAATTTGTTATGCGAGTTTAGTCTTAGTAATCAACCAACTATATGTTCTGTATGTATCAACCAAAATGGGATCTTCAGATGGTAAACAGTGCAGTTTTAACCCAAACCAATGAATACTTGTTAAAATTGTGTAAGACCTCATGGGCTCCTGTGATTGAGATATGGTTATACCTAAGAATACCAAAGTGTAAGTAACTTGTATCAGTATACACTACAAAACAACGAAAACACAACAGTGGATGTTAAAAAAAAAGTACAGAGAAAAATGTTTCGCATCCAAATTGCTTCCCGATTTTCAAAATTAGGATACATTCAACAGCACAGAAGTCATTTCAGCCGTCACCGATTTACCAGAATAAAACATGTTTTTTAATTCATTGGAATGTATCCTTTCCTGTTCTTGTTTAAGGGTGCTACCCATGACTGACCAAGAACTCTGCAAGGAAAAGAAAACGTCCAAAGTTAAGGCAGACTTTGTCATCATACCCAGAATCCTCTGATAATATGTTACAGCTATTTACAGTACAGATGCGTTATGACACGAATTCATCTTTTTAAAGCACAGCTTGGATGCACAAACACTATAACCAAAGACCACTTTAATGTCCTTTTGTACAAAAGCATACAAACAGAGCGATACAAAAGCCAAATCAACCGAAAGAAAGAGATGCAGAGGTACAGTAACATCGTTTCATGGTATAAAAGAATGAACTTATTTGAGACCATATGAATAGAAAAAGAGTCAGAAGGTACAGATGTGATAAAGAAGCAACTCATTAGACAATAATCGGTTGTTTGTGACTTTGAATTAACTGCATTTACGTGACTGAACAGTCATACAGTTCATAACAGACCACAACCCTTCGTAACCAAACCATTTCCAAAATATAACTTCAAAACTGTAGAGATGAAGGACGGCACTGATTTGAAAAGCACAGCAATATGGACCAACTTGCGAGGAAATGCTCATTTCCAAAACATACTGAAACACGGAGTGTTTAAAACCGAAAGTCCACCGCCCTTATAATGACCTTCACTTTATAACATGTATATAACACCTGAATGATGACAAAGACATGAGTGAAGATCGACAGCATGAATTTTATTCACAGATATCAAAGGTCCGATACGATCAGCCGACCCCACAGAACTAACGTCAGATCAGATCCTTTTCTAACACGGCCGGGCCGACGCGAGTCAGGTGGACACATTCTCCTGCAAATCAACTTGGACGTCTCCTATCCTGAGCTCAGAATCAGCCCGTGCCGTTTGATTTGCGCCATCATTACAAATGGACAGATTGAAATCTTTGTTATCTGCCGTTTCCTCGGGGCTGTAAATCTGGCGCCGTCGGCTCGGTTAAGACAACGCCGATGTTGGAAATTGACATGCGCCATATGCAACCAAGAAACCAACCCAAAACAGAAAGATGGGAAGGAAACGTTCCAACCCATGATGAAACAAATTCATTGACATAATAAAAAAAAACTAATCTCTCGCTAGGACGGGCAGAAGGCACAAACACACATCCGTTCAAGCACATCTTCAGTAATTGGCTGTTTCCTAAAACCTTTATGTCAGAAACTGCGACAATCTGCCGCCTGTGCACACCATCCTGCAAGCATTAAGAAAACAAATCGCGAAAAGACACGGAACTCCCTGCCACCACAATCCAAAACGGCCAAGCGTCAACAATAAATAAAAGCGTTCAGTAGGAAAGCAAAACAAAGTCTCAGACATTAATGCTTGTAGTTGAAGAGAGCAGAGTCGATTGGTGCTGGCTCGCGCGTGTTCGCAGAGCACGCAAATGCGCTCCGAAGCGGGCGGGAAGGACACTCGCCGGTCCGCAGCAGGCAGGTTTATTCGTGGAGATTCAGGCGATGACGTTGGACAAGCACAGTCAGGAAAAGAAAAACAAAGTGTGTAGCAATTAAATCTGGGTCCCATTGTGGCCGTTGGCGGCACCACGAAAATGCACACACAGCACGAGTCTAAACACCAGTCCCCTCCGTCAAGTTCGCTTTAGCGACCCCAGTGTCCTTCCCCGGCCCAGGACGGAGAATAGCGTGTGGGGTGTAATGGGCCGTGTTGGCCTGCAGGGGGAGCCGAAGCCGTTCCCCTGCGTGTCGGCCCGCTTTCTACCTGTCCTTCAACTCCTGCGTCACGCGCTTGGTAATGCGACCGCACAGCAGACCCATGAGGAAGAGCAGGACCACGGACATCGCCAGCATGCTTAGGATGTACGTCTTGGCGGGGGACGAGAAGACCTGACCGGCTAGGTCGGAAAAACCTTCGGCAGGCGCTACCTGTTCAAGAGAAAACACGAAAATGTCAGAAAAAAGCTGGTAGGATCCATATCAATATTGATATTCATAGACACCATGATCATGTGCTGATACTGTGACACAACACACCTTAATGAACAACAGCGAGCGAGAAAATACACGTTTAACATGTCAAAACCTGATTTACAAGCACATGCAAAACGTGCTGAAACACAAACAGAACAAATTTGTGTAATCTGGTTTCAAAACCATTCTTACCTAAATTTTTGCATCGAATTTAGTTGCGACAATTTAAATAGGAATGTTTATATAATAATTGGGGCTGTCAAAAGAATAATCGCGATTAATCGCATCCAGAATAAAAGTTTGTGTTTAAATAATATATATCTGTGCGCTGTGCGACGTGTGCGTAATAATTTTGTATTTATTAACACATACACATCCATGAATATATTTAAGAAAAATCTAAAAATTATTAAACATTTATATATAATTTCAATTGTTGGTAAATATAAATAAATACATGTAAATATTTCCTAAATATGTATACATGTGCATGTGTTTGTATTTATAAAAACATAATTGATATGCACAGTACATAGACATATTATGTACAAACTTTTATTTTGGATGCGATTAATCGCGATTAATCTTTTGACAGCCCTAATAATAATGTACATTTTTCGTGCAAACAATTGTCAACAAATGTGACAAGAACGGGTTTTTTCTGGTAAAAACATGTTTTTTATTTATACGTCATGAATTCCGACAAATTTGTACCGTTACTGTTGCTTTTGATATTTTCATGCTGTATTGTATATGGATAGTACAAAACGATTCTTTTCAGTGTTTTCTTCACCTGTTAAGGTCACGCTGTGATCATCTATTGGGCACACGTCATCACATGATACAAATTTGGAGGTCAGAGTTCAACAAACTAGAATTTTTAAACATGCTGAAATGCGATTCTTTTGCGATTATGGTCTGCAGCATTTATATGCGTATTAATTGGGGATGTCAAATCACAAATGTTTGTGTTTATACACATTGTTTCATAAGAAGCGCTCGCGCCTTTACCCCGGTTAACTTCCGGCTTGTGTTCGGATAGTGATAATAATATAACTATTCGTGTATTTTTTTATATAAGTTCATAAGTTTGTATTATTATTTCACGCTATTATAATTGTATTAAATAAACCATTTGTTGAATGGGTCCTGTAGTTTTTTATACAATAAGTATGGTACATTGACATCAGCGGTTGAGCTTGGTATCGCAGTCTAAATTAAGGTTCTTCTGGTTTCTTTTGCTTGTTATCAGAAATAATCTACAGGCGTTCTATTTTTGTGAATGTAAGCCGCAAGTTCAGTTGGGGTCACAAAAGTGTGCATGCGCAGTAACGTTAACGTTATGTTAAGATAAAACCGTCAATAATACATGCGTGTTTGCCGTGTTTACTTTTACGTGTATATCTTTAGAAATATGAATAGTATGTATAATGTATACATACATGTAAATATTTGTTTTATATACACAAATAGAGCACATATATGAATGGAAGTCAATAGAATGAAAAGCCTAATGTGACCATTTCTTTTGACAAATTTCACTACAATCTTCTTGCAAACCGCAGCTCTACACACAAAAATAAGGGAAATGACCTCACAACCGATTTGATCATTAAAACACAAACAGAGGCTGGAGGGAAGTTACATTCTGCTGTGCGTTTACCTTGGCAGCAAAGCTCCACATGTCGATGCGATCCTGTAATCTCTTCTTACACTCAGGCTGTAGTCTCACACGCTTGTCCTGAAGAGCTTCCATGAGACAGGACATCTCTGTACAAAACACAAATAAACGCCCTTCATCGTCATCATCATCGATAAAGTGATATGCAGAGTAAGATCATCGTCCCGTGTGGGAATGACATACGTCTTCCTCTGCCCGGTGGGATGGCGGCACACTGGTGTTTGATGTCCAGAGCGCAGGCTGTGTGTAGAACTGGATCCACAAAAATATCTGCTTTACTCTCCTTCAGAATGTTCAGAACCTCCTGAAGCGTGAAAAGGTCACAGGACATTGTAAGCGTAAGGGAACTATTACAATGAGAATATAAATACAGCTGTGCTATTAAATTGATTAGTCGCCATTAATCGATTCTAAAATAAATGTTTGTGTTTATATAATATATGTGTGTGGTGTGTTACACACATACATATGTATATATAACAAATATTATATATAAAAAATAGATTTATACATAATGTAAATTAGATTAATTATATTTCTTCACTAGGGATGTAACTCAGGTTCACTCAGCTCACAATGCGATGTGATTCACGATACTGATCTCACGATACGATTCATTCACAATTTAATTTTACAAAATGAGACACATTAGGAATAAACAACTGCCCTTGTATTATTTGTATCTTTGTGAAAGAAAACTAATTTCAAATCGAATTTTAACTCAAATAAAACATGAATAATATCAAAATAAACAAACTCAGACATTGTCTGTGCTTTTATTGGATTTTTTTTACATTTAAGAAATATCAGCATATCCAAGTTTGCAGTAAACACAGCGACCCCTTCGGTTCGAAACATGTAGTGCGAATCAAAACATATCTCAACCGGCTTGAAGCGTCACATAAAATAATCGATTTTCAACGGGCTCATGGTGAATCGTTACATCCCTATATACATGTATGTTTGCGTATTTATATATACATATAAATGAGCACGCCACACACATACATTAATTGATTCCAAAATAAATATTTGTGCTTGTTTAATCACGATGAATGGATTTGACTGCACTCATATCGTTGTTCATTTCTTACAAAGAAACTCAACATTACTGAGATGGTGTGAACACTACAATGTTATCGTCCACAATAAAGGCATCAGACAGACAACTTAGCGACTGGCTATAATGCAAATTTGAGTTGAACGAGCTCTTACTTTTTTACAGCCTTCGTGTTTGATCTTCAGCAGGTTAAATTTCAGACACTCCTCGACCTGACCCGTCTGCTCCTGCGCCGCCACCTCCTCCGCACAGAGCCGTGGGATCTGACTCGCACATACACAAACACACCGTCAGTCACCGCATGCAGAAGCGTCTCTGATGAAGATGCTCAGAAGGTTGATGTTACCTCTTCAGAGCACTGCAGCTGCAGCTGTGGGTCGAGTCTGTAGTCCAGAGCAGACTCCTGCAGGATCACACGGATCTGATCCTCACAGTCCGGAGAAAGACGCTGGACACACACACACACACACACACGTTTCTCTCGAGTCATTGAGGGAATAAAACCAGAAGCTGCTGCAAACATCATGTCATGATGGGTCATATGACACGACAAAAACAAATATTATCATTTGTTTTAGATGTGATGTAATGCCATGTGCATGTTTGTATCTCCTCTTGGCTCCGCCTCTCTGAAACACACAGATTTCTAACACAGCTCATGGCTCTGTAAAGCGAGGTGTGCTCTGATTGGCCAGTTAACCAGTGCGTAGTGATTGGTGGAATACTGCAAGCGTGTGAGGGAAATGTAACGCCTCTTACCATATTTGGAACGTCAGGTTCCTCTTCGATTGTACTGACAGGTACACCCCCCGTATACATTTGGGCGGTCTTAGTCAAATCTGACGTGGATTTGTGGGGGTGTGGCTACACAAGTGTTTCAGGCAGGTCTGGGTGAGCATTCACTTTACATAGAACGACTCTTTTGTTCCACACTTTCATTTCTGCAATTTTACGTGTCTAATACATGCATGAGCAACTTATAACAAAGAAAAACACGTGTTCGCGCCATATGACCCCTTTAAGACTGTAATGCGATACATTGTTCACAACCAGGGACCACTTTTACTCACTTTGTCGCACAACTCATGCAAATCTAAATGAATTCAAGTTGCTGTAATGGTTCTCGGAGCGAGCGCACTTTTTGTACAGATGTGTTCAGGCGGCCACAAACCTGGTCTGCATATTTAAGTTTGAGACAGGAGATGACCTCTCCCTCCAGCTCATTGTCATCCGTGGCCTTGTTCAGAATGCTCTGGCAAAATTTGGGGATGTCAGCCTTGCACGACTTCCTGAGCACAGGGTTCAGACGATAATCTGTAATAGAGATCAATAGAGAGTGTCGTTCTGCACATGAAGGATCTGAAACCAGCTCAAATCCACCTCCGTGTTTTCGTTGCCATCTGTCTCTATTTACACTGGGCTTTCGTGAGACTCGGGTGCAGTTTGTTGAGTCTTGAAACATATTCTCAACACTATTCCAAGAGACCAAACTGAGTATGTGTTTGCACCACAAGCTCTCTTGTAAACTGTGTGTGTGGTTGTAGTAATGGCTGTACCTGTGTTCTGGGTGATCTGTCTTTTGGTTATCATTTGTTTGCATTTAGGGTCCATAAGCTCGCTGTTTTTGTTTTGTTTCAGACACTGTAGAATGTTCTTGGAATCCGTCTCGGTGCAGAAACGCTGTTGGATTTCACAGAAGACAAATTGCAAAAATGTTAAACAAGTGAAAATGAAGTTTAAAAGTCATACGAGTTGTTAATGGTCAAGACACACACCCTGATCATCTGCTTGCAAACCCTCATGAGCTGAAAGTCCAGTTCCGGGTCCATCATTTCGGTTTCCTGTAGTTTGAAGACCTTCTGATGACAGTGAGGATGCAACACCTTCTTGTTCTCCTTCAGACATTCGACCACCTTGCGCACAAAAACAACAACACACAACCAGGGTTTACATACGAGTCCAGCTGAAATACATATTTTCTGAATATCACAATAGTGGACTGCAGTCTGTCACCAGATCAGTTAATGTATTTCGCATCATAATTACATGTAATATCAAAAACATGTATTAATCCGTTACCAGATCAGGGCTGCCCTCGACTAGAGATTTCTTTATGCGACTAGTAGTCGTTCATTTTGGCCGACATCAGTCGACTATTCGCACGTTTATGATATTCATTTAAATATTTCAATATACATGGGAATGGGCAGGGGCGTGTTTACCATTTCGGGGCCCTAAGCAAAGTCAAGACCTGAGGCCAACATTTTTGTTTGAATTGCACAGCAGTATTGAGAACATGGAATTATTGAGACATACAGTTGTGCTCAAAAGTTTACACCCCCTTTAAGAATCTGGAAAAAGCTGAAACTTTTGGAAAAATAAGAGGATTTTTGAAAATGAAGGTTTATTTTAATTGCATTTGGGGTGAAAGTAATTAGTCTTTTAATACGTCATAAACATGCCTGACAAGACTGTTACACTGAATGACATTTTAGAGGGCGTCTGCTGTGAATCAGGGAAAAATGTATGATATTTATTTTTTGCTCAGAAAAACAAAAATGCAAAACACGTTTTTATTTTATTTAAAGCAGTATTACACTTATTGTTTTTATCCTTAAACCGGTTTTTGTCTTTGACCCATATATATATATATAAATAATACAACCTATGTTTTAGATTTATATCTTAAAATTCTGTTTTATTTTAGTGACAGATTAATTTTTATTAGTTAACATACGGAGGGTTCAATAAAACCTTGAATGTTGTCAAAATTACTGAAAGGAATTGACACATTGAATCAAATGACACATTGAAGGAATGTGTCATTTGTATCGTGATACAATCGCGACCGTGAACACACTCGTTACATCCCTCCTACTTCTGGCATTTATTCATCTTAGTTCATATGAATTATAACATGTACTAATACATTATAAACATGAAAAGCAATATCTGTTATATTAGTCAATGCACCATAACACAGGTCATTGTATTGACATTAAATAACATTGGCAAAGTAAATAAATGCTGAAAAGGGAGGTGTGAGATGTTACCTGAGCGTTTCCAAACACCACATTCTGACAGTGCTGTTTGATGTCCTGTCGACAGCTCTCGTACAGATCCGGCTCCAGACGGATGTCTTCAGACTGCACAACACAACATTAACATACCTCACTTTCCTCATGTGGAAGACGCATCGCACAATGAAAGCTAATATTTACCTACAGTATGCTTGGCCACCAATACGGTGTCATTTACTGTCAGCTGTACACTGCAAAAAATGACTTTCTGACTTATTTTTGTCTTGTTTTCCAGTACAAATAAAAAAAATCTTGAATCAAGATGCTTTATTTGGATGAGCAAAATGACCTGTCAAAAACATGACATTTCAGTGAATTTGTACTTAAAACAAGCAAATAAATCTGCCAATGGGGTAAGAACAATAATCTTAAATTAAGGTCGACCTTTTTCTTAGTCACTAAATTCAAGATTATTTTTCTTACCCCATTGGCAGATTTATTTGCTTGTTTTAAGTAAAAATTCATTGAAATTTCATACTTTTTGTCTAAAAACAAGACTTATTTTGTTAGGACATTTTGCTCCTGAAGAAAACGCATCTTGATTCAATCATTTTTAGCCATTTATACTGGAAAACAAGACCAAGAGTAAGAAAATCTTTTTTGGCAGTGTATGACTTTTTTCTTCTTCTGCAGAACACAAAAGAAGATATTTTGAAGAATGTTGGTAGCCAAACAACACTGGACCCCATTGACTTCCACTGTATGAACACAAAACCACTGAGACATTTCTCAAAATATCTTCTTTTGCGATAAACAGAAGAAAGAGTCATTAACAGGTTTTGAGGGTGAATATGATGACTAAAGATTTCAATAAACTTAATATTGCAGCGCATGATCTTGTCCTTTATAGCGCTGTTTCATAGAAGAACATCATACTAAACAGGTTGGGTAATGTGTTTCTCTGAAATGAAAAGAACAAATCTGAATCTGCGCTCTTACCATCTCCAGTTCCTCCACTCTGAGCTGCTTGCGGCATTTCAAGGAAACTCGCTGCTCTTTAACTTCCTGTAGTGTGTCGTTCCTGACTGTGGTGCTGAGACAGATCACCACGTCCACCCTGGGAAGAAAGCAAACATCTTACCACACCTAAGCCATGCGTTTATCATCATATTCATTCAAGCACTGGTGGGAAATACTTCAATATTTGTGTTTTTGTCATATGTAGGTGAAAACTAAAAGGCCATCTGAATCCTCTGTTCCCCGTTGACTGATTTAACGTTAGCTCTCACTTCTTTTTGATGTTGGGACACAGTTTGAGCACGTCCTCCTTGCACGCCATCTTGAACTTGTATGAGAAACGGAAGTCCTTCATCTGGATCTGTGGATGACGGAGAGACGGTGGATTGAAAAAAGAGAACAAAAAGAAATCGGTAATGAAAAGGAAGATGGAGTGTGTGACGGAGGGACGCACCAGCTGGAAGTGTGTGACGCCGACAGCACATTTCTCGTTCATTTCCTTCTGGTGCTTATTGGCAACCAGACAATCCATCAGATCCCCGGTGTCTATCTGATTATCAGCCACCTCCTACCAAACAGACGAGAGAGAGAGAGAGAGAGCGAGAGAGAGCAATAGAAAAAGGATACTAAATGTACATACTTAAAACGGCATATCATTTTTTTTACTTCACTTCAACTCTTATATAATTCTATATTTATATTTGCTTTTTAAATATTTTTTGTCATCATTTAAAGAAGATTATATTTCGGATTGCAGTCTTCATAACTAATAGAAATAAATTAGACGTGTGACTTACATGACAGTAAGATTGAATGACGGGCTCACAAGCTCGGATCAACAGAGCCTCAATCTGAATGTCCTAAAAGACCACAAACACTAAAATCACCAAACAGATCACGAAGCCACAGCACTAAATGCAGACACAGACCGAACATTGAGGCTTTTGTTCATTTTAGAGCAAAACCTCGAGAAAACGTTAAATGTTATACCTCAGATTCCAGTTCTGTCAGGTTTCCTACCACATCACGGCAGTTGGGGACGAGATCTTCCAAATGATCCTGCAAACACTCCAACTCCTGCAAAACACACAAACAATAAAGGACCGTGTCAATTGAGATGCAGGTATAATGTGCAACAAAAAATCCAATTCATTTGACAAACTTCAATTGTTTTGCGTGTATATCGTGCCACTGACCTGTCCAGCCTCAGACTTTTCACTGCACCACTTTCCCAGATCTGTCATGCATCGCTGCTGCAGTTCAGGATCCAGTTTAACATCCAGCGCCCTCTGGTGGAGGATCCGCTGAACTTCCGTTTTACAGTCCCGAGATAACTACAGATCGACTCCCATGAATCAGTATATGGATGTATGTACAATCACATGAACAGACCCACAACCGATCCAACACAAACACACTTCTACAGCTCTCCGTAAATAAACAGCAATCTGTCCTTGATTGTCATTCATTTTGATCATCATCGCAAGAGCGATATGAGAATTAAATGTGTCAAATTATTACCCAAAACCCTGATCATTTCAGCAAAGGACCTATGAAATACAACATTTATAACCCAAGCCATGAATGTGGTTATCAGTCATTGTAAAGAGAGAAAGACTATCAGGGTGAACGTCACCAAGCCCGTCCGACACATGTCCAGCTAATATCACTGCAAAAAACTAAAATTAATATTTAGCCTAAAGAATATGAAGCCTGTTTTATGAGAGCGAGTATAAATAACATTTTTAAGTTGCAATCTGTAAATATTGCCTCTCTGTCGCCATCTCTGTCGCAAGTAGTCTGCCGACGTCGCAAAAGCTCACCGGCGCCATCTTGTGCAACTAGCCCAGCGGTCAGTGATTATTTGTTCATTTTTAACCAAAACTTTACAGGTTGTACCTTTAACTGTTTTTTGTTCACAGTTTGATAATGAGAATTACTGTAAACGAAAGAAAATCCTTAGTCAAGGGTATTTGAATTAAAGAAAAACTAGACATTTAAAATAAACCACTTATCTCCCCCATAAATAAAGCAGGATAGCCATACAGACTTCATTCCCCTCATGCAAATCAAACTTCCTGTATTCTGCTTTTGATGTTATGGGATATAAAGTGGACATGAGCTGGACAGGACCCGTGAGATTCAGTCCCTTTAAGCACCGGAGGATACTTACACTACTTACTTCTGTATTTACGTCTGAACTTTCTGATGCACCCTACGGTTACACGCGGATGCCTCAGATAAGCTAGTGTTTCCATCAGTTACGGCTTAAAACATGACTTAATGATCCCATAACATAATGGATGACTAAATAAAAGCCATTTTTCCTGGTTCACAATGCAAAGGTAACAGTGCAGTGTTTTATAGCTTCAGTATGAGCGCTCGTACCCGTCGGCCCTGCATCTCGGTGCGGTAAGCGTGGCGGTACAGACAGGAGAAAACGGCTCCGGGTGGCATGAACTCGCTGGTCTCGTTCCAGCCGTGAGTATGACAGATGCGAGCGGCGTCGTTCTGACACTTTTTGTACAGGATGGGGTCCAGCCTACAAGCAAAATTACAGAAAAGTATGTCTGGTATAAAGCAGTCGATTCCATCGTAACATGGTGGTTGGTAAATGTTGAAGTAAAAAATATGTTATGATTATGTTATGTCAAGATGATGAGCATAACATGTGCCGTACATATAGAAGTAAAGTTTTCACTCACTTCCAGTCTCTGGAGATGAAGTACTGTAGCTCCAGCAACCGTTGTTCACAGGGTTCAACCATTTTATCAGTGTACAGATGTTCCATGAGACACGACAAGATCCTACACACACAACATCATCCTGAAACAAGCACCTCATCTCTACATGCATCACAATGATCAAAGTCAAATGTATTACGACTGTGTTAGGATCTCTAGTGTGCTACACAAGAATGACATCATTTGCACACATCTTCCTCTCAAAAATTGGATGACATCATTCACGCTTCAGTTTCAGTTCAGTCAAGTGTTCACACAGTGACAGGGCAGAGTATTTTGATGTTTTATAAGGATGAAGTATTTAAAGGGATAGTTCATGCAAAAATGAAAATTCGGCTCATTCTCTAGTTGATCCAAATCTGTATAAATGTCATTATTTGGTTGAACACAGAGAACGATTTGGACGATTGCTTGTAACCAAACAGTTCTTGGACCCCATTGACTACCATAGTAGAAATATGACGAGTCTAAAGTGCCCCGGAACTGTTTGCTTTCCTACATTCTTCAAAATATCTACTTTTGTGTTCAACCACACAAATAAATCTATGCAGATTTGGAAGAACTTCAAATTTTCATTTTTGGGTGAACTATCCCTTTAGGTATTACGTATGACATAACGTTAAATGTTAAAGACACACATGCCCGCTAAATCAACAGACTGAAAGGTTTTCTGTCAAACTGGTTTGGCGAGAGTAAAAACACAGTTCACCTTATTATATGATGTGGCACATCAGTCCTTGTTACAAGCATGTCAAACCCCATAGCTTTAACAAAGCTTCTCATAAGCAGTGTTGATAATGTAAATAATGTAAAGAACACAATTCTGTTGATATGAATAATAATAGTAAATAGTCAAACTTAAAGCGGGGCAGCGCAAGTCGTGGATTTGATTTTGGGGGAACACAATGAAGCCGCTTTAAAGAAGTATGTGCATAAAAATGTAATATGGAAACGAAATAAAGTTACTTAAGAACTAAAATGCAGACTAAAATAAACCGGAATAGCTAAAAATAAAACTAATGACAGAATAATTGTATACTTAAAGTCACTCACATGGGATCTCCGTTGCGGATGTGTTTGCAGGCGGTCTGTATGACGGACTCGCAGGCCTCGTTCAGAGCGCGGTCGATGCGATAGTCTGCCCCGGGGTCTGTTTCCTGGATCAGTGTCTGGAGCTGATGGGACACAGACAGTTAAAGCCATAATCAGCATCGTTCATCACACCCGCCGCCGGATTTAACATGAATGAAAACTGAGCTACACGCATCCATGAATGAAATGAATTCCACCTCAGTTCATTAATAACCGGAGGAACGGAGGCACGGTGAACGAGCACAAACGTACTCATCCGTGTGAAATAAAAGAACACTGTCTAGTAAGGAGGGCTGGGCGATATCACCAAAAATGATCAATTATATACGAGACGTGATGAGAAATAAAACGAGGATGGAGCAAACTGTCCCACTGCTACATCTAAAAATAAAAAGTGCATGAAAATGTTGACCTTTTGTAAGATGTTGGTCGATTTTTAATTGCCAATCGAAGTTAACTTCCGGTCTGTTTTTGGTTATAACAATTTAAATTATATTCATATTTTATTGTATATTCATTGTATTAAATGAAATAAAACTACTCAACAGTTACTGACTCTGCTGGAAGCTAAGCTTGGGCCATATAACGTTTGTTTATGGTTTTGTCACTGAAATGTCTGTATTTCAACAATTTCAGTATGTGCCTCTCTGTCACTAAACTTCTTAAAATACACAATAAATAATAATGTATTTTTATTTAAATTTTTAGTAAATAATTTGAGTGACTTAATTTAATCAACATTTTTCTAATTTTCATTTAGTTTACGTTTTTCAAATAATATTTAGACCAATATTTTATATATATGTATATATATATATATATATATATATATATATATTTATTTATTTATTATATATATATATTCCAATTAGAACTGTCAAATGATGAATTGTGACTTAGTGTATTTGCAAAAGAAAAGTTTTTGTTTACACACACATATCTTATGTCAGCGAACGATTAGTTGCGATTAATCGTTTGACAGCCATAAAATGAAGCGTTTTTATAATTTTGGTAAACCGACAACAGCATCTAGTAAGTAATATATATATATAATATAAATCACTAAAAGCAAATCTCAAATTTAAATGAAAATGGCTGAAGACAAAAATGCAGAAAAAGTTAACTAATTCATTAGCATTGCCAATATAGCGGTCCAATATAAAACATTGCCAGCAGGACACCAGCATGTGTAGATCGAAACTCATAAAAAACCCTCACAGCTTTCTGGCAGTGGCCTTCAAAGATGCCCTTGTCCCGGGACACTCTCATGAGGCAGTGGAGGGTTCGACCCTTGTGGTGGAGGCCGGAGCAATGAGTCTCGATCTCGCCCCTGCAGTGCAGCACGATCTCAGGACTGAGGGAAAAATCTTCCATCAGCATCCGCCTGTAGTCCAACATCTCCCCCTGACACTCCCCGCTCACCGTTTGACCTGCAAGACCAATCATGACGTCATGTGTGCAACATGTTGAGCGCCCTCATCGTCGTTCCACCACACATACACACACACCGCCGGCTTTACCTCGGTGTACGGCCGACTCCAGACACAGCAGGAGGTAGGAGAGTTTAGCCTCTCGGGCCCGTGGCATCGCCGCATCCATGTTGCAGCGGTATTTGCGCAGGTCTGGTTTGCAAGCTTTAGCCAGCGTGTAGCTGACCTTATAGTCCTGAGCTATTAGCTTCTGGCGAGTGGACAGGGCGTCCTTACACTGCGGATTACACAGAAGCATATCTGTAACACAAGACTTCACCGGCTAATACTGCACAATTTTGTGCGACAGATTTATTACTGTTTGTCACGCGCATACATCATTTAAATGCAAAACAAATAAAACAAACATACTTTATCTGACATGCTGTCCTCGAACTTGTGGTTGAAAAGACACTTATAGACCTTTCCTTCTCCTGCTGGAGTCTGAGGCAGAAACGAAACGAGAGAATTATTAGCACGCGGAATCGTCGGGGCGGCACGTATTCGCGAGTGTGTTTCACGTTACGTTTTCGCAAAAGCGTTCGCGGTCTTCGCGGCAGGCGAAGTAGAGGTGACGGTCTAGGTGGAAGTCATCGGAGGAGAGCTCAGCCACGCGCATGATGGCTTTCTTACAGTCGTCTTTAATGGTGAAGGGACCCGGCTGCTCTTCGGCTTCGCTCACCAGTCCTTTCTCCAGACACGCGATCACCTCGCCCTGAGAGTGGATATCCTGAAGCGAAAGAGAGAAGGCTTCAAACACAACACCATGAAACCGATAATAGATGCTTCGTAAAAATTATTTCATTATTTCAAAGAAAAACAGCTCCTAATTGTACTATTGGTTTTGATGCTTTGCTCAGTAACTGCTAACGTTTGTAAAAATTCTTCGAAAAAAGTTCCCGAACAAACAAACGATGGATTACATACCAAAAAACGTTGACGAATTGGACATCTGCAATCATTCACAAAATAATTTTCCATGTTAAAATGTAAAAAAGGTACAGATACTGGTACTGTGCGCAGATATTTGTTATTTAACTCATTTAAAAGTAAGAAGCATTTGTGCAAACTGTTCGCAAAACTATTCTATGTAAATTCACAGCGAGTCGGCATGACACAGAAATTGCGGTGATGTTTTATTCTGAATTGTGACGAATCCAAGTAAAATGACTAAAAGCTATGACCATTGGCCCACTCCCTCACCACAAGACATGCATAAAGAAAAGATGCCGTTTGGAGGTTTATGTTTAACAATCCACATTATAAGGGCAAATTAAATAATAAACTGAAATATTTCATAAAGCGTACTCAGGATACTTCGTTTGAGTTTTACCTTCTCGCCCGTGTTGACGCTCCCACAGTGCAGCGTGTTGATGTCTTCCTTGCACTTGTCCATGAAGCCGCAGATAAGGCGGTAATCGCTGTAGACGATGCTGGTCATCTTTGTGATGTACTGGTTACATTGGTACTCTGAGATATTACTGCGGTGTTCCACCAAACAAGACACCAGGTAACCCTTCCCACGCTCCTCCGCCGCGCACTCCTTAATCTACATAAACATAAGCATTTATGTATCAATATTTTCACTTTGATACAATTTTTATTACTGAACAAATTCAGGGAATCCATACTCACCCCGCTGATGGTACTCTTGCACACCTCTCCGGCAACAGTCTCAAACTTCGGATCTGTTGTCAAGTTCAACTTGTAGTTCCACAACAGCTAGAAATGAAGAAAAAACACATTTTAAGAGTAAACGATGACATAATTTTCATTTGTGGGTGAACTATCCCTTTAAGATCTTCAAGAGTGCGTTTAAATTTGGCATTAACATGGGATCTCGGTGATCCGACCAATCAGGACACGGCGCGTTTACACTTGCCAACATCAAGTGGCTTCCACATCTGGATATCTGATCGGATCTCTATAGTTTCCTGCCCATTATTTTAAAATGTGCGGGGAGAATGCACACAACACGTATAAAGGGGATGACAGGCATGTTACAGATAAGATACACTGGAAAGTATCCGCCGCCTGCAGCCATGTTGAAATCGGTGGGAAGTAACCAAGGTCAGAATCAGACGCAGGCTGTCAATTGTTTGGACTACCAAGCTGGAGTTATTTAAACGATTCATGATAATATTTTATGTGAAAGTATAAGCAGAGAATGTTTGTCAAACACAAGCTTTGTACTTGACCACTTCAGCCGTACCACCATCACATATTCAAGGGTTTCACGCGCACACACACGCGCACACACACACGCGCGCACACACACGCGCGCGCACACACGCGCGCGCACACACACACACACACACACACACACACACAGAGACTCTAGCGGTGTTTTAAACACATTATTTGTTTATTCATGTCACAGACACATCAAATATTCCCTTAAGAAGGCCGAAGTTACTATGATCAAAAGCGCACATCGTTCTCGTCTATATGTTGGTTCGGCTGAAAGTGACAGCGTGTCGTTTCTTAGGTTTGCGCCCTAAATAGCGTGTTTCTATTAGCAACACTATACATAATGATATATACGGTGCATTCGGAGCTCCGTTTCTAGCTGCGTGGCTGCCGTTCTGTCTTCCAGGGACGGTGCGAGACACACCGGCAGCAGCCCTCGCCTCAGGACAGCGAGAAAACAGAGAGTTATATTAGCATGCCGTACACAGCAAATACACACACGTATGTTTCGTGTCTGTGACATGAAGAGATGAGATGATGACAGCTGAAGTGGTCAAGCTAAACATCTCGTGTGATTTGACATACATCCTCTGTAGGTTGCAAATAACAATGCACTGTAAAAAAGTATCCAGGATCATTTCGTGGGAAAATGAACGACTGCGCAACATTCGGGAGCACGAGTAAACTTTCCTCTGTATTTGTAATCTGCTCCGCAGTCGGACAGACGAGAGAATAATGGTAGAGGGAAGGGTTTATGTGAAGTTGTAGCAGTAAATGTAGATAAACTGGCTGGATTGCATTTACATTACGCTGAGATCCCATCACAATGCGTCCTCGACTACCTCTGGATAATGATATCTACGGTGTATTCAGAGCTCCACAAACATCTTTTATTTAATTAATTAAACATTACGTATTGCCATCAAATGTTGACCTTTCAAATACAATAATCAGGTTACATACAACATATAATACAAACTAAATTTACTAATTGAGTTTGTTTTTTTTAGACCGTTGCCATTTCAATTAGGACATAAACATAACATACTAACATCTTTATATGGAAGAAGAAATGCTTTCAAATTATACTTCAATTGACAACATCAACAGAAATAAAGTGTAAACACTTACATGATTACAGTCTCCGGCGATTTCCGTCTCCTAAACATAGACGAAAAAAAGAAAAGAGTATAAACTGAAAGATAATGGCTCACCCCTACACACATCACCTGTGATGCGACTACAACAGAAACTCCTTAACACAAGTTAAGTCTAAACACTGCTGTTATGACTTCTGTTTGTTTTCTTTGGACTAGAAATATGCTGTATCACATTTTACAGTATTCCTCTTACAGTTTAGTGTTATGTTTACTAAATTCATTGTTTAACCAATGTGTCTCGCGCATCAGGCTCTCGCTGCTACTGAGGTGGTCAGGACAACTATAATCATGTGTCTGGAGGCGTTTGTTTTCAGACCTCTTTTGTTTTAAAATGAATAATACTGCACATAACAAACATGGTTTAGGCCTCTTCCTGTTGTTCTTACTGTGGTCACAACTATGACATCCTGTGTTCATATTTCAGATGATACACACTGCCCGTCACATAAAAAGCGTCTTTTCCTCGGGCATTCACTCACAGAACAAAGTCAAGGTTGTTCATCACTGTCAGTAATGGCGTTCCAGCTATGTTCGCCATGACAATTTTGCAATACAGCTATGACAGCTGACTAGGGCATAAGCGCCTGCATGTTTGACGACAGCGTGCATGTCGAAGACAAAAAACGAAAGGTTATTTCCTTTGCTTTAATCAAACAAACATTGACATTTACATTTCACCCGTAAGAAAGCGCTCTTCTTCTAAACTTTCATTTGCCAGCCGAGGGTGTGCGATGAACAAATAACAGTGGGGTCTCTCACACCGAGATAACCTGATACAGATCTTTATTTAAACAGCTGAGACACGAGCCCAGATGGAAAGCATCATCAGCACATCACACAAGTGTTAACAGCTCGCCGTAAAGTCCGCGCGTGGCATTCTCCAGTCCCATAGAGCGGAAGGCCTTGATGAGTGTGACAATGTTACTAAAAATGGCATGCAAATCCAATCCGAGACACAGCAACCTGTTCCTGTTGTGACTCCACATCTCATTCTGTGTGTGTGTGTGCGTGTGCAGACATGTGTGTGTGTGAGCATCAGTCAATCCAAGCAAAAACAATAAAGTAGTTTCAAATGAATAGCAGATGTCTTCAATATTCCATAGCCTGTTATTATTTGCTCATAAACAGTCAACAATCTGAAAACTTTTGATCTTGGGCAGATTAAAGTGGCAAACAATAACAAAATCAACCTGTTCGGCGACGTAATCTTTATCCCCTATTTGAGGAGCATTTAAGGGACTGTTCATCCCCAAAATGAAAATGATTTCATAATTTATTCACCATCATTATAACCTGTAAGACCTTTATTCTGAAAAACACAAAAGATATTTTGAAGAACGTTTGTAACAACATTGGCTTCCATAGTATGAAGAAAAGTCTAGATCATTCCTGAAATATCTTCTTTTGTGTTTCACAGATGACAGGTTTTGTGGGTTAAACATTAAACGTCTGAAAACTGCTTACTCGGCATGAACAAGCTTTATTTGCCACAGCTGAAGCATTCAATGTCTATAACAATGCAACTGATCCGCATTCACCGGACTCGTATCACACAGACATATGTTAGAAAGTCAGCGTTTAACGGTCAGACACTTTGGATTGTGACCGCTCGGTGATCATACAAACGTTCAGTTGTGTGACAACAGACAGTATTCAAATAAAGAAGCATAAGAGAGCATCAACACAACTCGCCCAGACTCACAAGTCCGAGTGTGCGTGACGTCACGAAGCACCGAGTTTGTGCGCGACGTCACAGGGCAGCGAGTGAGCTCAGCTGACTCATAACTCGCCTGTTACGTCCCAAAATGCTGTTTATAGGCGACACGCCAGAGGTTGAGGCACGGCCATAAATAATAATATCGTATCGCATAATCTATACATTAATAATTGTCAGTAGCTGATGTCAAGCCTCCCACTCACTGCATGTGCATTGCTGCGCGTGAGGCCTTTTCTCGCAACGAATTTAAAAGCCGCCGCAGCTTGAGAGATCGTCTCACGTCACCACCAGTGCATATACTTCTCTACCGCACGAATGCACGAAGCACAGCGTAACATGCAGATAGCAGACGAACCAAACTCGTGATAATTCTCCTTTGCTTCCCAACTGACTCAAATACTAATGCGCAGACGTGGACTTTAAAGGAAAGGCACAAACGGCCGTGTTTTCTTACATCTTTGCGGTCCTGTAGGCATTCCAGCACGGCCAGATTGTTGTTCCAGGAGTGTTTGGGGCAGATCCGGATCACGTCCTCCCGACAGGCCGCCTCCTCTGCTAGCTTCCAGGCACCGCTGCGCCGGATCGCCGCCGAGGCCGCGTCCGCCGCTTTCCCCTCTCCCGCCTGATGTTTCCCTCTCTCAACATTATCCAAAACATTCTCATTGTCCGGGTTCTGCGATTTGCCTCCATATAAGCGCAACATATCCAGCTAGAGAGGAATATCAACAGCAAAACTCGCTGCACACGTCTACACGCCGCCATTTTCGCTGGGCGAAATTACGAATCCTACTACGACGTAGGCGTGCCTCTTGCGTATGAATAAGCGCCGCTTACGTCGTTTCGTAGGCTTTCGAAGGCGGCGGGTCACGTGTCCTTATTAATATTCATTAGCGGAAGCCTCCTCCATAGTATGATTCGTCCGTTGTCCATGTAGCAGTGCTGAGTTACGGTCGCCCGGGCGCCGCAGTGAACGGGCTCCACTATCGGCCACGTCGACTGAAAAGAGCCGATGGACCACTAGATCAGACTCCCACCAGCAGAATAAATACTATAATTAGTATTAAACAGATATGTAAGGGGGGGGGGGGTTGGGGGTAATAGTCCCGGATGTTCTCGTTCATTGGCCAGGAGCGATCAAGATGTTCTATTTTGTTTATTTTATTTCAAGTGTTGGAATTTAATTCTACAATTATTATATATTATTAATGTTATTTTCACGTGTAAATGGTTGTGTATGTCGCAGCTGAAGAAGCGTACAGTGGTCACGTGGTATCTGCTACTTCTCTCTCTGTGGGGAACATTGACATGCTTACATTACATGATCGATTATTCAAAGAATATTTACAGAGGTTGTTGGGGAAGAGGCTTGTATGTCATGCAGCAATTTCTTAGTTTTCATATATTTAATAGATTAACGCTTCACATTCGCAGGGCGTCCGGAGGATTAAAGCGAGTCACCTGGGCTCGCGCCATCTGGAGGAAGACACAAGAATTCACAACAACATTGATATTATTTCTCTATTAAGAGACCAAACGATGGTAAAACAAAAGAATCATAAAGTGTGTTGTTTTGTAATTATCAGAATAATTGCTTTCAGGAAAAAATGTCTTACAAACTCCCTATAATTCTTTTCACTCAACTTTAAGTGGGATTTGTTGGTGAAATATAGATATAATATAATATATATAATATAATCTTAATTAAAAATTAATTTAACAAATATAATTTGCTCACAAAAAACACTCCATTTAAATGGATATTGTAATATCACTACCATGAATTCTTATAGCCACGATAACTGAAGTGAAAATCTGATATTATGACAGCCCCAATAACACTATCTTCGTATGATAAAAAATATATATTTATTACGGCGTGTAGAATTTGAATGTCTAATAAAGGTTGGGAAGAACAATTATAGCACTTCAAAAGCTGTAATTCTGGTCAGAACAAAGTACGGTCCACAAAGGGGCCCAAACCTATGCTTCAGGCCCTTCTTTTTATAGAAATATTTTACTGTTAAGTTACTGGAAGGCATTAGAGAAAAAAAATCTTTCATCCATTAACAAATAACACCAAATATGTATTCTAAAGTATTTTGTCCAGTTACATTCTAGAGACCACGTATATATGGTCTAATGTGAAAACTCGCATTTAAATATGAATAATAATCACTGAAATTATAAGAATCTCAAAGTTTGATGTACTTTATTAATCAATACAGAAAAAAATGACATTTTAAAAGAACCACTCCACAGATGTTTCTCAAAACAAAGGTATTTATTGTTTTATTAAATCTTAAAACAATAAATAAAAACACTTACATATATACAATAAAAAACATTGAACACTGATTGTTCACATTTATAACACAAGTGACTGAAAATGTAACCAAAATAAAAGACATTCTTAATGTGTCGTCTCATTGCAGGGCCAGAGAAGCAACACGGTATAAAAAGAACATGATACAAAATCTGTATAGAGTTTATTGCAAATGTAGCAGCTGTCATAATGCATCAATACTGTAGACCGGCACTCCCAACGTCACTCCCACTTATAAATCTTTAACATCTTCTCAGTCAAAGATGCCAGATAACTGCTCTGGTTCACCTCAAACGGACAGATGTCCAGTACAGGAAGATCTGCAGGGAATTTCTGAAGTAAGGCACCTGTTCCAGCATTCCATACCTGCAGAGAAATCACAGTTAACACAACGGAGATCATAAGTAGACTTCAGTTGTGTTAAACAGAAAACAGTTTCTTACCATGGTGGAGTTTGTGCTCTCATCTCCAGCACACACTAATGTGGATCCCTCTCCAGCTGGACTCTTAAAGACTGCGTTCTTGGTGAGTAACTTGCACGAGGAGCCGGCTGTGAAAGTCTGGACCGGGGAACAAGAGCACACAGGCGGCTGGCCGTTGTCTGACTCGGGGCTTCGATTGAGTTCCATCAAAACACACAACGCAAGGCTGGGTTTGATCGCCCTGGACCGCACAGAACCACCACAGTGTGTTAAAACATCTCAAAAGAACAATTTTATATGATTTAACATAAAACTTAGAATAGTCAAAAATGATCTCATGCCTTCTCAAGTGTATGTGTATTATTAATGCAATATCTATCAATAACAGATGAATAATTTAAATAGTAAATGGTATTATTGCAAGTTTCTCTACACATGGTGCATGGATGAAACTTAACTGAAATAAATACTAGAACTGTTTATCTATTTTAAAGGTGTCATGAACCAAGACCTCAATTTTACCCGAGCTTCTGTTATATGAGAGGGAATCGTATTCAAGCGAACATCCCGTAAGTGTCAGAACTGAAAACGCCCTTGTTACTGAAATGACAACTGTTATTGACACCAGGCCCAGAGAACTCCAGGCCCTGGACTGCACCTGTCATTGATAGGTTGAACACCGCCTCCACAGAAGAATATCAATGACTTCTCTAGCTCCGCCCACTGGTTCATGCATGACAGTACTGAAGTAACAAGTTGATGGAACCAGATAGAGCGAGCAAGCAATGAACATGCGGTTAAAGATAGCTAAATATTGTGCCATCCCTGCTTGTGGAAGAATACAGTCGCTGCATAACCTTCCTTCAGATTCCGACATTAGGAATGAACTTCAACCACGCATTCCTAAAGACATTCCAGCTCACGTGGGTAAAACATTGAGCGTTTGTTCCCTTCATTTCACCACGGATTCCTTTGTGAACAAGGCCCGGGTCGACGCTGGATTTGTGGAGAGACTAAATTGAAAAAGCAGTGCTGTGTTGTGAATATTGGATCCATAGGAATGGCGCAGCAATCTTATGTTATGTGAGAAACATATTTGTACTCTGCGGCGCTTTGTTAGAGATCGCTTGATATGTCCTGATAAGGTGTAACCTAACATTACGTCTCTAACCAAATTCAGAGAAGGCTCCAACTAGGTTTACTACGCAAACTGCTATCCGATCAAAGCAGTGGGTGTCTACTTCCAAGTCTTCAATGTGGGACGCCCATAGGGTAGAAACTAGCCTATTACTTATTGATTTGAATGTTAAACCCACGCTAACGTCATAAGTAGACCTCAGACAACAGTATAAAACAAACAAGGCCAGTTCATGACACCTTCAAATGCAACTGTTACAGGGTTCCCACTTCAAGCCAAATGTCAAATTCAAATTGAATTTCCATGACCTATAATGAATGAAACCCAGTCTTTGAAGCAGTCGTTTTTTTAGCTACAGCTCTTGAAATGTACATTTCCGTGGCATTTTGCCTTAGTTAAGAGATACAGGTGACTGCATATGACTTAAGTGATTGCCAAGTGGGAAGGGAATAAAATGGCGCTGAAGATAACAATACACAAAAGAGTGTAAAATAACGCGATAAAACATACAGTATAGGAAAATTACATTTTGATGGAACGGAAACTAAAATGTAAAGTGACAAACAAAAATTCTTGATATTCCATGACTTTCAATGAGGCTTTTCCACCATCGAATCCATGGCGATCCATGCCAGCCGGTGCGTAAATGGTTTCATTTCCACCGCAGGGCTGATAACGGAAACCTTTATAGAGCGTTCACACCAGACGCGGTAAATCGCGCGTAGTTGGGCACTTGAACATTTTAAGTTTACTCGCTTCATTCGCGCGTGAAACTCACTTCACAACAGATGCAAATTCGCGTCATGGGAGGGGCTTCTGCCAGGCGGCTCCAGTCTCGTTGCAAAATGGCTGACATGGATTTAGTTGAGACTTACCAGATTGTCCGACGTCCTCACTCACTTTCTTCCAAGCAATGTCCTTTTTATTCCCGTTTCAATAAAAGTAAGAAGATGTATCGTACAGCTCCGGGTATCCACATACAGCGACGATGATTTTGTCCTCCATTGTTGTTTCGGATCTCTGCCTCCGCTCGCTACGTCAATCACGTCACTACTAGAGCAAGCTCCTGATTGGTTTACGCAGCGCAAATTAAGACAAAGTTCAAAGTTTGCGCGTCTTTGCATTGACTTAACATGTAAATTAACATTAGAATGTTAACACAAACGCGTCACGCGCTGCCTTGGTAACACAAGACACTGAGCTATAACATTCATTAGCACGATTCAGCACGGTTAGACAACCGCGCCGTCTCGTACCAGGCTCACGTGGAATCATAACTGTAACAGTTTCAGACTGTGCTTAGAACGGTTCGGCGCGATGGTGGAAAAGCGCTCAATGTCTGGAAAAGACCTTTTAAAATGGCATGATATTCCAGAAATTCCATGAGGAACTTTACCATATTGTTAAAGCCTGATTATGCAGTTTCATTTTATCATCAAACACCATTCAACAAATAATAATAATAAATCGTATCAAATTGTGATATAAACGAGAGTATTACCAGGCCTGTATGTGATGAGACAGTGTCTGCTGTCCGGCTCCACCTGTATATCTGTGCAGTTACCGGACTCCAGAGGAAGAATGTGAGGCATGTACACAGCTCCCTCCTTGTGCTCCCAGAAGCAGCCGCCCTCCAGCGTGCCGGCGATGAGACCGCCGCATGGAAATGAACTGGAGGCGGCACGGGGGACGTAGGACAGAGACACCACCGGACAACTGCAATGATGTAGATCAGCAATACAAAACATGAACAAGAACTCAAACTTAACTTACATATTCCAATATGAAAACACTCCAATAGACCATTTTGCGAGACGTAAACAATACTGCTGCAGAGGCACTTCCTGTTTTTATACACAACCTTAATACAAACATTTCACCACCATACCACCAACAAAACATTCAGATCTGAATAAAATGATAAACACATTGAAGACTTAATTATACATGAATATATATGTGTGCGTGTACAAAACAGGAAGTGTTTCTAGACCTTACGTGTACATTATGTCTGGAAAAACGACCCAATAGAAACTTCTTGATGCTGTTAAACTCAACCCACCTGGATCGCAAAGGCGCTAACTCCTGGACGAAAGTGCTGGTGTCACGCGTGTCGTACACCAGCACGGAGCCGTTGCTTAGACCAGCATAGATGTAGTTGTTGTTGTCATGGCACCAGCAGCAGCTCCACACGGGTTTGCCGGTGTTGTACGTTTGAACCACAGTGTTGGCCATTAAGCTGCACAGAAAATATCCAAATGGTTCACGTATTTATAGTAGTACGCTACGTAGTGTCAATAAATTCATAAAAACGTTAATCTCAAAATACAACTTCATAAAACTTTGTATAATCGCATTAACTCCAATAAGCCACAAATGCACCATTAATAGTTAGTTTGTTACCTAGTGAGTTTGATGGTGTTGTCCAGGGCGGCGGACAGCAGTAAGCTGTCGTGCTGTTGGCTGAAGGCGAGACCTCGGATCTGTTTGGAGTGAATGGGGATGTACTGACTGGGTTTGAGATTGACAGTGCTGATCTTCTTCACCCCATAGCCTGAGAAGCACCAAACAACCACGTTCACAAAACAACAAAAACACGGCTAATAAAATCTAAAACTGGAGACGTATTCCCACCTGGTATGAATGCTGCTTGTGGTGACGGCTGGGACGCCAGAAGGCACCCAAGACGCTCGCAGTGGGACAAAACCCGACAGCCCCCTGCTTGAGATACAAGCACTGCCTTAGAGAAGACATAATGTCCACCGCTGGACGATTCCTGACGCTGGGATAAAGACAGAGCCGCTCCCTGCGAGGAACTGAAGGCCACCTGAGCTCTCAACCTTCTCAACTCCTACACAGATCAGGATATACAACTACACATTAAAGAAATCACCCAGCATGTCTAAACATGTATGATAAACATAGTGTCACGACGAAAAGTAGTATTATATCATATATATATAATGATATAATGGTTTTTTTTTAAATGGTACTGGTCATCAAGAAACCCACTTCAGTAAACCACCAGTACCAAGAAGCAAGACTTCTAGAAGAGCACCCCATGCAAAACACCCACCTCGATATCATTCCGTAGTCTGGTGTTTTCATCTCTCACCGTCTGCAACTGCAGACGACACTGAGCGGCCTCCACTTCTCCCAATCTGCGTAACCTCTGTTCATCCTCTAAAGATCTACACAAACAAAGACCATCCTGAACGCCGCATACTTACAGATATGACAACGGGTAAAAAAGTCTAAAGCTCGTACTTTTTCAGTTGCACTGCTTCCGTATTGTCGAGGGCTTTGAGTCTCCGCGCATAAAGAAAGATGATGTGGTCACGTTTGGCCTTTTTATTACACTAAAGAGACAGAAAATCACATTCTATTTAAACGTGAAGTCAGCTGTTTGAGTAACTTTTGACTCCCACCTTAAGTCAATACAACATAAGACTTACAATGCCAACACAATGTCTAAGCACAAAACGCACCTGCGGACATTTATTTCCTTCCACCAGCCAGCGCCTGATACACTCGTGGCCAAAGAGGTGACCGCAGCGAAGAGCGGCCAAACGGTGGTTGCCTGCCGTGGTCCAGGGTTCAAAACAGATGGAGCAGGTCTCGCCCTCCTCCTCATCTCTACCGCCCTGCGCGGCAGGATTCACAGCGGGTGCAGACTGCTGCACGGACTCCGAGACCGGCTACGAGACACAAACATCCAAAAAACAAGCCAGTAAAACTGCCAATGTCTGACATGCAGTGATTTTCAATAATAAATAGCAAGTGCAATATGGATGGTTCTTTTTGTAAAGTTATTTTAAGACAAAACAAAACTTAAGCCGCCTTGACGTCTGATTATATGATTTAGTTATAGAGGCAGACCAGGCCAATGTTTTGACAACATATGGCTCACCTCAGTGTCTTGTTTTGGTTGTTCTGGCTGTGCTTGTGGTTGAGCTACAGACTCTGTTACTTCAGACACTTGTGCAGGGACACCGACGTCTGCAAACAATGTTCATTTAACATCCAAATGGAAATTAAAACATTTACATTCATTTATAAAAGTCGTAGCGATACGGTATTTGAGAGTCAGTCAAGTGTAAGAAAATCTACCTGTTATTACGAAATAATTGTGTTTTTACACCTATGTACATAAACTTGCTGTTGGACACTCCATAAACCAAAGTAGGACCTTAAAAATCCCAAATGATGTACTCTTTAAGCATTAAAAATAGATTTGAATTGTTTAACTGAAATCTTACATATAACGTTGGTAACGGTTCTGTGTTTGTAGTTTACGCTCACCTGATGTTGTTGTGGTCAATGTCGTGGCTGTGTTGCTGGAATTTGGCACAGGTTCTGTCTGTGGCTCTGGCTGCGATGTATTTCTTAGGTTCTGATCAAAGGTGTTTCGCATCTCCGCCACAGTACGGATGAGCGACTGAAGAACTGCAGTGGTACCGAGGCCGTTACGAGTAAAGATCTCTGCATTTGAACTTCATGCAAAGACAAGAGTGGCATTAAAACAACAACATAAATATTGAAAAAAAAATATATATATATATATATAGTAAAACCCTGGGTTGTCATGCATGTCTGCATATCTTTGTAACAAAATTGTATTTGGTTTGAACAAAGTCAAACAATACTTTACAGACTATTAAACATATCAAATGTTTCAAATATCAAGTTGATTCTGGAGAAAATTATATAGATCATTGTTATTGTTTTCTCTTCCAAACGTATTGTTTCCCTTCAGAAAACATATATTAAACCCCTGGATTTCACCCAAAATGACCATTCTGTCTCTCCTTCGAGTTGTTCCAAATCTGTATAAATGTCTTTGTTGTGATGAACACAGAGAAAGATTTGTCAGAATGCTTATAACCAGACAGATTTCCCCCCCCATTGACAACCATAGTAGGAAAAAATACAATGGAAGTCTTGTTCCCCAGCACCGTTTGTTGTCCTACATTCTTTTATGTAAATTTTTCCTACTATGGGAGTCAACAGGGGCAAAATCTGTCTGGTTATAAGCATTCTTCCAAATATCTTTCTCAGTGTTCATCACAACAAAGACATTTATACAGATTTGGAACAACTCAAAGGATAGTAAATGATGACAGAATGATTCATTTTTGGGTGAAGTATCCCTTTAAATGGCATGGCCTCCTATTATGGTTGTGTGTTAAACTTTTTGGAGCTTTGCACGTGCTGTAAAGGCTGTACAGCTTGCCTGTGATTGCCTGCATTTTGGTGCTTTTGAATGGCGCATTTTACACATTTACTTACCCAAGTGCTCTTTGGCCATTCCCAACGAATGAAAGCCCGAGTCTATCCGAGGTGCCTGTGGTCTGGACGGAAGAATCTTCTTCCTCTGTGCCGCTGTCAGATTCAGACACTACAATCACATCCCCCTCCCTGGAATGCACCGGTACCACCGTCTGTACGTCCACCTCCATATCCTCCATCTTTGAATGTATTCTGTAGGACATAAAAGCAAGAATTAAAGCCTGAAACACTTACGCGTGCATTCAGATCTCGCCCTGTGGCGTTCAGAGCGCACTTTATAACGCCATGTAAAGGTTACGTTACGCTGTCCGAGTCACATGAGTTACGCTGCATTCATACCTGCTGTTGCTCTGCTGCTTTCTGTTCAGGGAGGCTGTAACTTATGTAGATACACAACAACCATGAATATGTTTATTATGGAAGTTATGGTTAGCGAAGTCACAATCAGCGAGTTCGCAAGTTGCTTCACATAACGTTATGTGGCAGATAAAATAAGAGTCTGATGATCCAAACTAATTTGCGTATAAGTAACAAACACATGACACAAATGATTTAAACCGAAACATATTCTAAATGAAAACATATGTGTACGCATCAGCATGCGCTGTACTGCAAACCATAAACACGCTTGCTAACGCTGCTAACTACAACCCAACAACAATACACAAAAGTTAAAGTATTTACCCAAAGACGGGTCCGTTTTACGCCTAAATGTGTATGTGCAGTCATCAACGGACGAGCTTTACGGAAACGATCTTCATCCGATGAAATAATGACGAGCTAGATCAAGAAACCCGTAGACGAGTCTGCTTGTGCTAAACGGTACTTGAGTGCTGTGAACATAACCGCCAACGCGAAGCCCCGCCCACTGCATGCGTCCTCTACGATAAAAGCCTCGTGTTGTGTAGTCAATTTTTAATATTTTAAAAATATCCCTCCTTTTTACATTGTGTTAATTATTGTTTATTATAACGTGGTACTGATTAATTATATATATTTTATTTTGGTTGAAAGAACCTAAATCTTTTGGTTGAAATATGTATTTTGGTGTTTCGAAAGAACACAAGAAAAGTACACAAAATCTGAACACATTCCTACGACATGGTGAAATCAATATGTTCTTATTAAAATGGTTAGATTTAGGGTTTTGATTAGGGTTTAAATGTTAGTTTTTATGTTTGACATTTTAACTGCTGAAGTTGCTTACATCAACCACTAGAGGGTGACTGACTTCTTTTTCTTCAATGTATATTTAAACTCATGTTCTGCTCTAGCCTTTAACACCACGACCTTTACTCTGCTGTACTGTCTGATTACGAGGCATAATGGGCTATATGCACGCGTTACTTCCGCGTTTAACGCAAGAACCCTCAGCAGTTTCCGGTTGGGGAGACTTAAAGCAGAGAGAAATGAGAAACTGAGAAGATTGTTACATTTAGCAGATGCTGTACATAGAAATGCCGTTCTAGCGTATTATAGAGCCCATTAAGCCCTGCAACCACTAGACCCTAATACAATTTAGGTAGAATTGAAGAGCATGTAAGATGTCAGTTTGTTAGTCAAGTGAAATTTTAAAGGGATATTCTGTCATCATTTACTCACCCTCAGCTGGTTTCTAACCTGTATAAATGTCTTTGTTCTGCTAAACACAACGAAATATATTTGCAAGAATGTCAGTAACTAAACAGGTCTCATCCTCCATTGACTCCCACATATAGTATTTATTTTCCCTACTATGGCAAATGGGGGATGCAATCAGTTTGGATACTGACATTCTTCTGAATATCTTCCTTTGTGTTCATTTGAACAAATAAATGTATACAGATTTGGAAAAAACCTGAGGGTGAGTAGCCTAAATGATGACAGAGGTTTCATTTTTGGGTGAACTATCCCTTTAAGACCACAGGTACATCTTTTTATGTTTTTTACACTGAAACTGGTCTGAAGGCCAGAATAGATAAACATGGACCCAATGGCAGACATCGCCGTTCGGCTGAGGACCTGGCCGAGACATCAAAGCTGGACTTCAAAATATCATTAGGTAAGATTCACATGGTGATTATGTGCGCCACACTGCATCCAAACGGAATTGTATAATATCTGGAATACACAGAACCGTATCCAGAGCTGCACTGTGTATAATTGTATGGACAACAGTGTTTTATTCCCTTTTCAATCTTTGTCCCTTCAGAAAGTAAAAGTTTGTTTAAGAGTAGCTGGATGATGTATACAAAAAAAACTTGACTCTTTCTCTATATTTCACTGGCACCTAAATAAAAAAATTTACAGGATTTTTTTACAGTATACCAGTAGGTGACATTTTAGGAATATATATTCATTGTCATCCCTTCTAACCTCAACATACAAAGAACCAAAGAATCCCAGGCTGGTTCCGACATTGATAAGGTGTGTCCCATTTTGTAGTGTTGGAAATTGTCTGTAACTGGAAAAACAGAAATATACCGTAAAATATTTCCTTAAAATTATAGGATATAAGGATATGAATTTTTTTTTTACCCATTTTTCCTGTAAATTTGTTGTCTTTTATAGTAATTTTATAGTTTTTGACCGTATTAAAAAAAAAAAACTGTAAAAAAAAAATGTATTCTGGCAACTGGGGATTCAGAAATAAACAGTAAAATAACATTTTCCTGATGTTTTCTTGTAAATGTGCTGTCTTTTTCTGTAATATTTTTCACTTATTATCATACAGCCTCTATCTATTGGTATATATTTCTTTAACGAATCACAGTTTACATTCGTAAACAAGTCGTACCTTGAACCTCCATCCCATTCTCAAATCTCTGGCAGACTAAACAAGTTTTTCCTTAGGATTTTATGTGGATGAATTGCTTACAATATTAGGCAGAAGCATTAAGAAGACAAACATGTATCAATAAAGTAATCAGAGTCAATATCGATAACATGCTGACTGAAGTAAAATTTGGACAGTTACAAGCTGTATTATTTATGATGCTATGAACACTTGTCCCTGTGTGACTAACACAGACGTGATACAGAAGTAATATGGTGTTGCCTAGAGACGGGGCAAATGTCAGCTGGCCGTCTCCTCATCATCCTGTTGTGTGCTATGAGCCTCCTTCTGCTCGACTGCAGTTAATGAATACCTGGATTCTCTCCGGATGAATCAGCCCTGATCCAGCTCTCGCTCTCTCTCTCTCTCTCTCTTCTCTGGGGTTGTCAGGTGCTCGTGAAGAACTTATTACCATCAGGTGCTGACTCCAACTGACATTTACTTATTCCCATTAGCATGTGACACGTGATTTAAAATGCATTAAAACAGTGTGTTCCTTCTAGTGTGTTAAGAGAGACTGGGGCTAGTTGTCACACAGGACTGTATCTTTGTAACTACAGTTCAAGGTCTTGAGTCCAGTTACATGACTGTGTGCTTTCTGTGGCTTTGTGTTGGATTCAAACACTTAAAAGCATGCTCAAATTACTTGCGAATGTCTTACAATCTACTTTTCTTTTACCTCTCTTAGATACACCAACTATTGGACTGCAAATGAATAAGAGTGATAGTGTTAACATTTATATTCATAGCTCAAACAGTGCCGGAATATAAGGGTTTAACACAAAGGCCTAACCTGATATGAGCGATGACGCTAAGCAAACATACGTAATTGAGTGTTCAGATAAGGCTTTACTTCACTGTTTGTAAATGGCTTTAAAGTAAAGCTTTGGATATGAATGAGCTGCAACAGAAAAGAGAAACATTTATTCTGGTTAAAAGACACAAGAAACTGTTTGTACATATAAGACACCAGTGCATTTTGTGTGTTAGTCTTCGGGTTGCAATAACACACGATGTGATGTTGAGCATGCAGTTAGATGACATTAAAGCAGTGGTTCTCAAACTTTTTCGTTGTAAGGCCCCCTTTTTAAGGTGCATCGTTTTGCGGCCCCCCAAATAAAGACTTCTAATCTTTAACTTCAATTATTTATTAAACCAAAAACCTATTCAGTTATACAATTCTGGAATATTGATTGGTGGATTGGTGGGTGTAATAAGGTTCAATAAAAGGAAGGAGGCTGGAACCAGCAAACATTTAAACATTTAATCAAAGAATAACAACGTAAAAAACAGCCGGCAGCCCCTCACGGACGACTGCCGGCAACACAAACATAAATCAACTTAGCATGTGTCCGGGCCCGGTCCTCTCTCTTCGATGGTCCGGTCGCTCGTTCTCTTATGCTCCCGCTCTGCTCCGTGATACGAGACCGGTGCGTGTACAGCTGACGCTCACTCACCGGCCTCGACTCACGGTCTCGCCCCGCCTACTCCACTACAGTGGGCTTATTTTTCCCATGATTGATTGCATCACATTTATGAGAAATAAATCATATATTTCATAAATGCCACAGAATCTGTGGCACCCATGGATCCATCTTGGGGACCCCCAGGCGGGGTGGGGGCACGGACCCCAGTTTAAGAACCACTGCATAAAAGGGATAGTTCACCCCAAAATGAATCTTTTGTCATGAATTAATCAAAGTTGTGCCAAACCTGTATAATATTTGGAGGAATGTTAGCAACCAACATTTCTGGGGCATCATTGGACTATAATAGAAAAAATATAGCACGTTTTTTTTTCTGTTCTGTTGAACACAAATTGAGTTATTTTGGAGGATTTGGGAAAGCAAACAGTTCCAGGGCACTTTTGACTACAATTTTATTTTTTCCCAGTATAATAGTCAACGATGCCCCAGAAATCTCAGTTGCTATCATTCTTCCAAATATCTTTCTTCGTGTTTAACAGAACAAAGAAATGTATACAGATTTGGAACAAATTAAGGTTGAGGAATTCATGATGAATTTTCATTTTTGGGCGAGGTATCCCTCTAAGAAAGAATTTGGAGGAGAAAACCTTTAAGTTGTATATTCATCCGTGATTATTGATGACGTCTGCTGCATAACAACAGCTGTGCGCTATATTTCTCAATCAGTGAAAGAACATTCTGCCATCTCTCCATTGTTCAATTCAATTCAGTCTGAAAGATTTCCCCTGCTTGCTTGCTGGAAGCACCTCACAGAAACGCTTGACCCTGAAAGCCTGATCCCATGGCAACTGTAACTAAGAGGAAGCCCTTAATTGGAAATAACCCTCAGATGGACCTGAAAATAAATCTTACACATGAAAGAACTATGTTGCACTATTATATGCAGTGAAATGGAAATCTCAAGCAGTTGTGCGTGCTGGTAGAAACACGATGGGTGTGGTTTCATGAAATGCTTGATAAATGTTGAACATAAGTTGTAGAAGTGTAAAGCGCAAATATATATGTTAGTATAGTTTTAAAGTTGACAATCATTTTCATGCAAATGTGCACACAAAGTTGGATCAATCATCTTACTCAAGATGGCACACCTGTTTTTATTCCCACTGTGTCTACATTTGTTCTATTTATAGTTTACAAGGGCTTCAGTTATTCAATGCAGTTAAACTTGTTAGACTGGATCTCATCAGCCTGACTGTTTATCCCCCGAAAAAGCTGAATATAACATTGTGAGTTTAAGGTTCCACTCCGAAAATAGGCCGGTCTGACCACGCAGGCCATTGACCAACCGCTGTGTCTTTCTGCATGGATAAAGATGAATGGTTTAGCTCTCTGGTGTAGAAAATGCATCTGATAATGCCAAATGAGTTCTCTGATGAACCACAAGAGATGATTAGTTGAATCTATACACGCTTTAATTAAAATACGTTTTTCTTAAGTTAACAAACTGAATCCGAATGACCAACCCAACCAATGGGCAGTGTCTTGACTGAGTCACACACACACACACACACACACACACACACTGAGAGAAGCTGCAGCGCTCTTTAAACATCGTACTTGCAAACACACGCACATACCGAAGCATCTCGGTTTCCGTGCAGATTTCTTTGATAAAGAGCGCGCTCGTGCGTGTTCAGTCTACTGCTCACGCGTAACGCGGATGAAGATGAACGCTCGTCAACAAGTGAAGCTCGTACTCCTGTCGCTTCAATAATCCCGACATGGAGCCGGTGAACGCGGAGAGCCTCGTGAATCGCTTTAACGGCAGCGTGGAGGAGCAGTACGGGACTCTGGCGTACGACACCGCGCTCAGTACTTTGCTCGCAGTGCTGCTCTACGTGCTCTTGAAGGTGAGCCTGGACGGGATCCGACAGTGGCGGGCTCGGATCTCGGTTCTGGTGGTGGGCTCGGGTCCGATCGGACTCACTGCGGCGCTGGTCGCTGTTCGCTCGGGGAAGGTGCTGAAACTGACGGTGTTGGATGAGCGCTACAGGAGCGCGCTGCTGTGCAGACCCCAGCAGATCGCGCTCGACCCCCGCAGCGTCCGCTTCCTCCTGAACCTGGGGGTGGATTTTGACAACATGGAGGGCTGCTGGCACAACGAGCACTTCTCTACCAAAATCGGAGTGTTTCAGGAGTATCTGCTGAGTATCCTGGAACGAAAGAAGCAAACGGTGGATGTGAAAGTCCGGTTGGGTACAAAGGTGTGCGAAACGGTTTCTCTGCATTTCTCGTAAATCAGTCAGAACCACGTGCTGTTGTTGTTTTACAGTCCAGTTGAGGGTCAGTGGCGTGACATTTTTGTGTCCTTGTCTGTTATTTGTTGCTGGGCGTGACAGATATTATGAAAAATCACTTTTATTTGCTGTGGTCTACAATAGAGAAATATAATAAACAACATATATCGAAGCTTCAATTTATTCGTTTAGACTTATTCTGTGTGACAAGCCGTCATGTGACGTCATTACCCTCTTCATTTTCTTCTTTTAATTGTAAAAAACACACAGAAAACCATACATCATACATGTAAAATGTATACATGACATATCGCTTATTGCTCCTTAACTCTTTGTAAGTCGCTTTGGATAAAAGCGTCTGCTAAATGTCTAAATGTAAATGTAAAATACACCCTAGCAGTTGTGTAGATTCGCATTACACCTTAGCAACCACACAGCAGTGCCCCGGCAACCACAGAAGGAACTTATTTTCAAGACATTGCAAATGATTTAGAGGCTAGATATCTGTAAAATCGAAGCTAAAGACTCTAGTTATGAGATTTAATAGCCTATATGACATTGCCGTATTGAACATGATTGAATTTTCACACGCAGTGTATCTCAAAGCATAATGATAATGATTCAGTTTACATTTTCTCTTACTGTAGTTTAGTGAAGAATATCTGAGGAAGATGTCCAGAGAAGAACGGCCGCGGGTCATCATAGTCGCTGATGGGTCGTGTGGAGACTCTTGTTCTGTATTGGGCATCAGTGCAGATTATATTGTAGAGTCGTGTCATGCTTACGGAGCCAATGCCACTATAGAAAGACTGGACCAGAGACAGGTGAGTCTTGTTGTGTCACGCGAATATTCATTTCTTATATGGTGTAAAAATGTAAAGACAGACAGGTGTCACCTTTATGAACCATATCTACTGAATCTCACACTGCTTTACACTCGTAACTGATGTGAACGGAGTCATGTTGTAGTAATATTTTTAATAGAGAAATATAGTTCATTTAGATGTTTAGATTTTGTGAGGATTGCTTTTTGATGTTGATGTTTATTGTCTCATCCTCTTTCACTCACGTCATCATTTATAATCATATATGTTTATAACGCAGATTTTCAAAACATCTGTTTTGTATTAGTGAATATAAATAGAGTGTTAGTGTGAGCCGTCTGTGCTCATGAGATCATCAGGGCTCTGATTCAGTCTTTGAGTGAGGACATGAAGCCATAATGAATAATGATAGAGCGTATTAGTTAAATATCTGCTTCCTATGTCTCCCATCAACGTGCTGCGTCAGCAATGTGACATAAAAGCTTGGATAGGAAAAAATTAAGTAACATATTTGAACCTCGGTCTATCCACATGATATACAAATTATACGGAAGTTCAGACTCTGACCTATATGTCTGACCTCATTTGTCCAAATAGGCGAATCAGAGGCTGAGATATGGCAATGCGCAACAGGGGAGGCGGACGAAAACACCACGAGCAAACTCAACACCAAGTTTCGCTTGTTACATGCACTTTAAGCGGTGTTACATGCAATTTTGAGAGGTTTACTGTGAAATTACACAAAACGTTTCAATTTTTTATACCACTATGTGGTTCTGTTTAAAATTGGGTATGCCAAATTCAGGTGGAAATGACGAAAAAAGGACACTTGAGTTGCTTAAGAATAATAATTGAATACCACATGATAGAGATTGTTTTTCCCCTCTATCAAGAACAACTGTCTGCAGGTTCCTGGGCCCCTCAGGCTCAGAGTAATACGCTTTCAATAACAGACTTTGATTTGGGTAAATGTATAGGTTTCTCATAGCACATACAATAATGTTTATCACTTCACGCAGTGTTTAATGAAATTTGGAGGGTTTCCTGGAAAATGACACCAAAACTTTGTATTAAGATATGCAAATATATTAGTGTCCAAAACACACAGCGCGCAATAAAAGTATGACATTACATTTAAAATGTTTAAGGTCTGATTCTCAATTTGTACTGATGCTTCTGATGATTTCATTTAATAGTATCTGAAAATGTCAATATTGAAATCACTCTTCATTTCATCAAAGTAAATGGCACAGAAAGCTATTTAATCTTAAAATACAGATTATCATCAAATATTAGCATGTAGTGGATTTTCGAAGACAAAGGCTGAAAGTAAAAAGTTCCATTATCAGGAAAATAAAACATGATTTATGATATTTCATTTTTATTCAACACTCAACAAAAAATGTCACACATAAAGTTCATTATCAAAGTGATAGTTCACCCAAAAATTACAATTCTGTCATTATTTACTCACCCTCCTATCATTTCAAACCTGTATTTAATGTCATTTCTGTAAAGAAGATATTTTGAAGAATGTTGTTAACGGGCACCCCTCGATTTGCATTGGTTTTGTGTCCATACAATAGAAGTATATGGGTGCCGGCGCTGTCCGTTAACCGACTTTCTTCAAAATACCTTCTTTTGTGTGGAAAGAAACTCTCATACAGGTTCGAAATGCAGGAGGATGAGTAAATGATGACAGGATTTTCATTTTCAGGCGAACTATCGCTTTAAAACTGAAAGAATATCTTGTTTCTGCTGTACAGGTTCCAACTCCAGAGATCCGTGCACACAGTTTATACTTTGATCTATCTGCGTACGGTATCAACACTGGGAAAGAACCACGCAACTCCTCACAGCCTGCGGTGAAACCCGGGTTCCACCTGAAAATACACGGAACATTCAGGAACCGTTATATGGCTCTGGCCTGCACATCAGACGCAGACTCCAAAATGATGCATTTCCTACGTCACACGGCCAATCCATCTGTAAGACAACTGAAACACTAAGATATCTTCCACTGTTTTTCATAAACACATTTTTTTATGTAAATATCTAGTTGAAGTGATATTCTACTTGTAGTTTGCTGCGACTTTGTCTTCTGTCAGGTGATGAAGAACATCTTCCATCAGTCCTTCAACGCATATAAGACAGACATCGAGCCGCGTCTGAATGATGTCACGCTGCATCACATGCAGTGCAGTCGCATGATGTTTGAGATCATGTTATCACACAGACGTGTTAGTGCTGCTTACATCGAAGGAGATCATGTTGCCGTCACCGTGGAAGGAGAAGCTGCGAGAGTGCTCAACTTTGACACCGGTCAGTCCATTCATGTTTAATTCATATATCTCAATGCTTCGGCCTTTATTTACACAACTATTTCATTCACACATATTTGAAAACATTATTTCTATCATTTGATTCTCTTGAAGGTTGTGGTGTGAATCTGGGCATGAGAGGACTGGAGTCACTGGGAATGTTCATCTACAGAACGGCCACAGCACTGGATCAGAATGATGTGTTCGAGGCACTTTTGACCAAAATACAACACTCCAGACGTGTGGCCGAAACCTTCAGACAAACTGGACTGTCCTCAGAAATGTTTGAATGACAGTCTGTGTGTGTTCAAACAAAACACGGTGCTTATTGAGTTTTTGCTATTTACGTGCACTTCAAAATGATTAAAGTATACGATCAGCATTAAAACATGATGGGGAAATAATCTGACCTACCACAAGTAGCCTTATAGTTTTATGGTCATGAGACCATCCCGTAAAATCCAGATTTTACTAAATGACATATAGAAGCTTTAGCCTTAATTCTCCACTCAACTGAATGATAAACATAAAACTCAAAGTGCATTTTTTTCCACGAAAGCAACCAGTGCCAACATGTGACAGAAATATTTTTTATTTTAATATGCTGTGTAATAACCAGTGCCTGTGTTTGTGCACGTGAATTGTTATCATGCATAATGTGACATAAAACAAAATCTTTTCTCGAAGACATTTGTTGTAATAAAGTGAAAGAAACTGAATGTCACATGTACAGTTTACTGAAGAATAAAGATTTAAGCAAACATCTAGTGCTAAACCTTAAGGGGTGGCCGACTACAAGGCCTGGTGAAAAAATACATACATCACAATTAAACCAATAAAAAATGATTAATTTACAGAATAAATTATCACGTCTATTTACTTCAGTTATTAATAAAACATTTCACTCAAATGTCATGGACTATCCTTGGGAAAAGATTAGTTTGCATGCGATAAAAAAGCGAATAATGCCCCCTTGTGGGCATTTTTGGGAATAGCTAACGTTATAAAACAACTTTATAAAAATAACTTAGAAATATAGTGTGTATATGTGCAATCCTATACAGAGATAGAGATCTCGCATAATAAAAGACGCAACACCTTTTAGCAAACTACAAGTCATTTACATTGAGAATAACATTTAATTGACTCTTCAGTTTTATGTGATTCAACGATTAAATTAGTTAATTGTTTTCCTAGTAATACTGACACTTCGTTTTTTTTTATAATTTGCTAAGACTACGATTAAGAAAACGTCTAAAGTAAGAAACTGGATCTTTCAGGTCAAAGCCGACCTCAAACTCAGGCATCTTTTGGAGAGCAAAAACAGCGGCGGTTATGGCCAAAGCTGCTGTCAGGCCCCAGATCTGATGGATGCGGTCTGTACTGTGATCAGTGTAAATAAAACTATGCGTGGATCCAAAGATGCTGGGTACAGGATAGCAGGAATGATCGGTCTCTTTAGTAAAAAACTCCAGAGGAACGGTGAACACCTCGGTGACTTCATGTGGGTTTGGACGGGCTTTAAAGGAATCCTCAATGAACGCCACCACTGGAGTTATCAGAAGACCAGACTGTGAAAAAAGAACATTTCACACGTGATCACCGCTTCATATAGCCTACAGTAGAGTGCACGTCATACCCGAGTCTTAGGTCAAAAATAAAAGCAGTGTGAATGAACCTTGTTTAAGACGGGGAAGAGTTTGCAGATCACTTCCACTCGGTTCGGAGGAAGACCAATTTCTTCTTCTGCTTCTCTCAAAGCCGTGTCGATTTCATTTCTGTCACTGGACTCGGATTTACCTCCAGGAAAACAAACCTCACCTGCGTGATCTTTGAGCTGGAGAAGCGCAGAAGACTTTATTTGGGAAGATTAACGAGCCGTCTCGCTTTGCAAGAAAGCTAAGCACAAGAAAGTTAGTAATCAGTCAACGAATAATGGGTCTCATTCTCTAAGCGAAAACCTGCGTACGAACATTTTCACAAACAAATCATGATTCACAAAAACTTTCGTACTAAAATGTATTCTGAATATAAGAGAAAAGATAGGAACAGTTAAAAGCACACGTACGCAAAAATCCCCAGTCTCTTCCTTTCTTTCCTTCCTTCTCTCTAAGACAAATTGACCAAATGTATTTTTCATCTTAGTATAATAGTTAGGCCTATATACTTTAAATAATATATATGGCTGTCAACAAGTTAATCGCGATTAATCGCATCCAGAATAAAAGTTTGTGTTTACACAATATATATCTGTGCGTAATAATTTTGTATTTATTAACACATACACATCCATGCATATATTTAAGAAAAATCTAAAAATTATTAAACATTTATATATATAATTTAAATTGTTGGTAAATATAAATAAATACATGTAAATATTTCCTAAATTTGTATATATGTGTATGTGTTTGTATTTATAAAAACATAATTCATATGCACAATACATAGACACATATTATGTAAACACTAACTTTTACTCTGGATGCGATTAATCGCGATTAATCTTTTGACAGCCCTAAGTATATAATTGAAATATAATTACACGTAGATGTATATTTAACTTTGACATTATTTCATCATATACAGTGAAAGAGCTATAGCTATAATAACAGCGCGTCTGTGTAAAATGTGTTTTATTGTGTGTTTGAACAGACTTTGAGGACCGCGCACTTGCGATGACTTCTGTAGACTGCGTCACAGGGGGTTTGCTGGAGTGGCTTTGATCTAAGTGACAGGTGGGAAAGGTTATACGGAAAGCCCTAACATGCCGAAGGTCCGAGTATGTTTTTGCAAATGACTAAACTCGTGCACGCGGCCGCTTATTCAGAAGCCTCCAAACTCACGAACATTAGCACGAGGTCAAGAACAACATCATGTGCGTGCGCAGGTGTTGTGAATTAGGCGGAAGATTTTCGCGAGAGCTTCAAATGTGCGCACAAGTCCGAAACATCTACGCAATTATTAGTGAACGAGACCTACTGTTTCTTACATGAAGCGACCGGACGTTGAATACAAGTCGAAGTTGTCCATCTTTCAGCATAAGGGGTACGAGCACAGAGGCTTTTGGTAGAGCGGATAAATAGGAAAAGTCTTCATTAGTTTCATATTTCTTTAATGACGCTATAATCTTCTCCTTCAGATCCATATCAGCGTGAGTTTCACTTTCACACGGACTCCAACGATGACGCTTCCGCATTTCTAGATCCCATGATGCTTTGGGTTCAGTTCTAAGTTCATTTGGTTGAATCAGTTGTCCAGGGGGCTCTCACCAAATCCTTGCGTTTCGAGTCTGACGTCATCACGCAACTTTAACCATCAAGGGTGCTTTAGATGGTTCGAGTAGGTTTAGGGCAAAGGTTTCGTAAGACTTGAAACACCAAGGATTAGGTCAAAACCAACAAGCCACGCCCACGGATCCATCTAATCTCATCACTAATCTGACCCGCGGTCTGTGTCAGGAAGATGATGTTGGTGGTTCTGAGGTTTTATTAGGATTAGATTTTATTGACTAGATCGCGAGACGAAGTTCGACAAGTCAACTGTGAGCAAAATGTTATGATTCTGACGTAATGTCCTGTTATAATTCTAAAGTTAACGTATGAAAAGCGTTTACAAGTGAAAATGAACTTGTTTTATTGGCTGTATTTGAGGTCTAAAATACATATTAGAGCATATTTTCTGTTATTTTGACTTGTTTCTCGAGTTTCCATTTTCTGCAAATAAATGCAAAAAGAAACAATATTTGTTTTTTAAATTTAGGAAAAATATTGTTAGTAGTTCACAGAATGAAACACAAACGACAATTTAACTAAACACATAGCTATTAATAGCACATTTTAACACCAAAGTCTCCCCACCACTGTATTTTTTAGATAAATATAATATATCTCATTTATATGTCAGGCTTGATACAGGTTATTTAGACGTGGTTATGAAGTTTAATAAACGTATTTGGTCAGAGTGTAAATGCAGAAATGTATTGCAAAGTGAAAAAACTAACAAACAAAAAAGTTATCACTGCTTTTCGAGCCTCTATAGCGCCCCCTACTGGTCGATAATTACCATATATTTTGTCAATAGTGCAAAAAATATCTGGCATTTTTTATTAGATAACCTCGATTTTGTACCAGTTTTCATGTGTCTTGTCATTCTGTCAGTCTGTCACATTGCTGTTGGATGACTTTATGTCACTCATGAGATTTCATTTGGTTGAAATACAACAGACACTGGACCGGAATGGCCATACATCTAGAAATGCTGATTAAATTGAAATTTGGAATGGTCTCCTAATCCGCCGCTGTAAATATAAACGAATGTGATTGATAAAAGTAACAGGTAACAGACAAAACAGCTGTATAATATTTCCTCTTACATAAATTAAACTAAACACCATAGTGCCATTAAAACAAACAAACAAACAAACAAAACAAAACAATTGGCAATTAAATTTAATGCCTGAATTAAAGAGGAGAAAATGGACACCCAATGTGACGTTTGTCATTTGTTTCACACAGAGAAATGCCTGTAATCTAAAAAATGAGTAAACTTTACAGTAAACATAACCAACAGGATTGTAAATAAACATAAAGAAACTGGTGAAGCAGTTATAGGCTTTGAAAAAGGTTCTGATGACACATTGTACCAAAAACTTTCAGGAAGAACATATAACATGCTTGTAATCTCATTGGTCACTCCAGGAAGGTCTTCTGCACCTGTGACCTGACTTGAATTTTCCCACCAGTAAAGCCCAGAGGAAATATCTGAGCTACACGTCAGACTGAAAGTTTATTGATCAGTGAGCTCAGAAACCGACCGTTGAGCTTCAAGCTGTTTGAAATGTTTCTGAAAGACGTTTCTCTGGTTTGGCTCGTGTTATGTGGTTTGGGCAGCAGCGGAGGATCTGATGAAGATGTTTTCAGGGGAGCAGATCAGTATGATTTTGCCATCGTGTTGCCTGCTGGAGGTCTCCAGTGTTACTGGCACTACGCACGCTTTGGTGAGACCTTCTACCTGAACTTTATGGTGAGTAAAACATGCAGACGAAATCAAATCCTTTAGATATTGATATGTTGATGGTCAATATGTGTTTGCGCAGGTTCAGTTGGTAACTGGTGTGGCTCTTGACCGACATCTCTCTGTCATGATCAATGCTCCCAGCAGTTTAATAGTCGGCAGAGCTGATGATGCAAGCGGTCAGATTGCCTTTAATGTTGAGGAGACCGGTGAGTCACTTTACGTGAGTTTTATGCGGTTAAACCAAAATTAATGCTTTTCCCGTCATTGCATGTGGTCATGTTATTTTTCTGTAAAACACACATAGAAGAATGTTTAGCAACTTTATGCACTTCTTTACAGAGACACAATGACATGTGTGCAGGTTTTTATCAGATGTGCTTCAGCAACTTTCACAATCGTTTTGGGAGCATGCAGATATTCCTGAACTTTGGTGTGTACTCTGATGGACCGGAGACCACCGAGAAACAAAAAGAAAGAAGATATGAAAGAGATTAACAGCACATTGTCCACAATTGGGGTAAGCGACTGCTGCATCGAGTACAATGCATTCTACTGTTGTTAAAGAACTGATTCCTTCTTAAATCTTATCCACCCTTCTCAAATGTGCATATAGGAAAGCACCAACAGGGTGCAGGCGTTTGTCTTCCACATGTGGCGTCACTACAACTATGAGCGAATGAGAAGAGGAGCTGATTTCTATCTGCTTCAGTCAAACCACAGTTATGTGAGCAGCTGGTCTGCTGTTCAGAGTCTGATCATCATCACAGCTGGATATCTGCAACTTTACTATCTCAAGAGACTCTTTAACACAAACCCCGACACAGACCGACAAACCCCGCTGTTAATCCTCCACCCCTAATCTGTACATGTGTGATGTTCATTTTCTTTGAGTAGAAATAGTTCATTCTGAGGTAATAAAAACATCATTATGGAAGGATTTTCTGCCAGATACTCCTTAATACACAGGTCCTTACTTTAAAATGAATGGATGTCATGAGGAATGTGAAATCCATTATTTGTGCCTGTTCCTCGTGAGAATCCACTAGATGGCACCGTATGTTGTAGACAAGACAAGCAACAGAATAAATAACCACATTGCAGCAGTCGAGAATAAAACAGACATGTATCCTAGAGATTGTGTCTGAGATTTATTTGAATCATTGAACAGAACACCCAAGGCTTTTCTGTAGTAATTTTAGACGATAAAAAATGTTATTTTACTTATCTGGTAAACCGGTTACAGCAATAAAACACGATGCATGTGATATAATGCACGGCAGTGTAATTTGTTTTACTATAAGTATGAAATAGCAATTTAAAGTCATATAGTAACGACTTGTTTTGATTTTTCCCAGGATTTTAAAGTGCATTTAATCTACTTTAAGTTATTTCACATTAGCTATGTGTAGACAATTATTAAGCCTAATGATGCTTGACCAGCCTGAGATTTAACACATATAAACACATCTTCGAATCTAACCATCTTTAACTGGAGCCAAACGTTTCTGTACTCCACGTATATAGAAAAGTATTGAAATTAGTTGAGAAATCCAGATAACTGCAGCTCCTCCATTCACCTGTATGTCTTTGTATTTGGCTTTTGCCCTCACCAATATGGTATTATTATACACATACATTCAATATATTGTAATACATTGACATGTTATTCATATATTGATTGAATATGTTAACAGTTAATAGCTAAATATATTTCCTTTGAGTAAAGGACCCTCGTGTGATTCCAAACCTGTATGACTTTCTTTCTTCTACAGAACACAATAGAAGTTATTTCGAAGAATATAAACAAAATTAACCTTTTTACAAGCATCAGAAACTGGCTTTAGTTATGGGGTGGGCTGGGCGATATACCGGTATGTACGTGACTACCGGTATTATTTTGTGCATGATACGCATTTTTCTATATCATGCGTACCGTTAAATATTCATCAACTCTAATTTTTTATTTATATTGTTTAGTTCAATTTGTCAACTGTTAACACTTCTAATGAAGATACAGAGTCGAGGATGACCGTTTAATCTTTTGTCCAACTCCTCGCCACACAGGCATTAGTAATCAAACAGAGAGCGCGTAACAGTCCAAACTAATAGAGCACAAACCGCCGAACGTTACGCCACAGCGTGCACGAGCACTGGAGCTTGCGTTTGCGAATTCATGAGGTTGAACGTGAGACTCGGTTGAAAAAGATGAGCGAACGCGCAGAAAGTGACGAGCACTGGTTGTCCAGCCGTAGATACTTTAGTCAAACACACCACAGCTTTTCACCGAATGTCAGGAAAGAGTTTACAACGAAATTAATAACGTTGAATTTGTCCACCACTGCCGATCTATGGTCAAGCCGTACCACAGAACCGTACATCAGCCTACAATCCACTACATCGACAGTGAGTGGAAACTACAAAGCAAATGCCTACAAACTTCATATTTCCCGACGACCACACCGGGGCAATAATCGCATCGGGTCTGAGGGATGTACTTTTAAAAGAGTCACGTATGTTTGGCGACCGACAGTGGATCACACATGATCAGAGCACCGCAGCTGAACAACTGGAAACCGGTCACAGACTGCGCGTGGATGCCATCGGTAAGTTCGTTTTTTAACGAATCGGAACTTCTGAATGAATCATCTGTTTGAACAAATCGTACGAACAAATTGTTGACTCGTAAAATTGAGTCATAATGACATTTACCGCCACCTGCTGGAAGTTTTAGTTTCTTATTTAATAAAATAACAATTTCATATTTTAATTGAAAACATTAAGCGTAGTATACACAAAACCACTCATCATTTACTTATTCTCATCATGGTTCAAAAGTCTGTGTAATAAATGTTTTATTTTATATGTATTTTTGAGGTTTACCTTTTTAGCCAAACTTGATGTGTGAATAATTTGTGATTATTTGCCATTTCATTTCTGGATCAAGAACTGTAATCACTTGACAGCCCTAGTTTTAGTAACTATGATCAAGTCTCTATGAATCGTTGAATGTGAATCTATGTATGCATTACAGTTTAAATGTCCATATTTGTAAATTTCATGTTTGTAGTTACTGAGTCTTTTTTGTATTGTCATTCTACTTTAATTATTTTTCACCCTATTACTTTGATTTCTTATTTGCAATTTCCAGAGAGGAGTGTTCAAAACGAAACCCGGATTTCTCGAGCCACAGGGGTGTGCAAGAAGACAGTAAGCGCATTTTCTCAAAGCTGGAAAAAACAGAAGGCCCCGATGAGTGCACAGATTGAAAGAAGCCTTCATTTTCTTTATCCCGTGTGTTTAAATAAAAGTATTTTAAGGTCTATGTCCCATCCCTGACTTTTTTTAGTTATATGAGGTTAAAATACATATTTTGCCTAATTGAACTAAGGTGAACTAAAATGTTGTAATGGGGTAGAAGATATAGGGACTACGAATGAGATGGACTACAAATCCCATAGGTCAGATTGTTATAAAAGGAAGTCCAATTTTAGGGACTTCCTCTTTGAAGCACCATGTGGTGTGGGAACTTAAGGCTGTGTAAGAGCTGATGATAAGACCATCGATTAACAGAACTGAATTGTGCCTGTTTGGATCAACATGTTTTGGGTGTCTCAGAGAATTAAGCATTTAAATGCATGATTGCCGTTTACTTTTTGTTTTCTTTACCAGAAATGATGGTGGCTTAATGGGTATTTTGGTATGATCCAAATGTTAAACCGGGTCCTTTATGGCAACGTGATTGGAGTTATTGTTGTATATTTTTTTCTTACTTTGTTTGTTTTGTTTGTTTGTTTGTTATACATTGTGGACCCACGAACTGTGGGGTTCTCACTTGTATATGCCATGTGAATTCCTCCACCAAGGTGAAGGAATATAGGTGTAGTGATTTGATTTTGGGTGATTATCATTGTCTGGAAATTGAAGTGAACTTTTGCTTTCTTGTGATGTAGTGTGTGAGTGAGCACTTATTGGTGGAGTATTCGCTATGTGATAAAACCGGTGGGCCCTGTGGTCTGTAGGTGTTCTAAAGTGTCTTGTCGTTTTTGTTTTACTCAGTTTCTTTGCCAATTCCATTTATCCTTGAGCTATTCTTATTATTGTCGAATAAATACATTTGTGCAGAGAAACAGACCGTGGTTTGTGCTTTGTGTTGAGTCCCCTTCATCTCTAATAAGATGTCCGGGTTACAATGTGATTCCATAATTTTTATAATATCTAAATATCGATATCGACTGGACAGTGAAGAATACAGTGATATGAATTTGAGCTCATATCGTCCAACCCCCAATTCTGAGAAATCACGGAGGGGTTCTTCAATACTTCTCTGTCTGTCATGACTCTACAGCTGAACAATCCGTGCTAAACAAGGGCCCTAAATTCTTCATTAGGAAGTTTATACACAAATAAAAAGACAAGACGACAACTAGCCTGTGATGATTTAAATGCCTCATTCATTCATGACTGCAAACTATTTTATATGTCCTCAGTCTCAAATGTTGTTGATTGCAAGTAGTGAGAACAACAGTAGATGTAATGAAACAATGAAGAAAAATGACGAGCCCCACAAACTTGAGGTCATACCATAATATCATTTATTATAAATGTGCCCAATGGCGTGAGGGCAAAAACATCTCTCCAATTGTTTTATTATATTATTATAATTGTTTTATTAAATATTTAAATAGGCCTTTGCATTTATGGGCTTGAAAGGGATAGTTCAACCAAAATAGAAAATTCTGTCATACTGTACTCACCATATTGTCATTCTAAACTTGTACACTTGAATGTAAACATGTTTTGTACACAATGTGTATGATTTGAACTCTTGAACATAGAGAGCAAACATACAGTTTATTATAGCCTACTTTTAAATCTTGATTGTGCTGTAAACATCAATGCATTTATTCCTAAAGAGCATTAGCAAATACACGAACAAGGTGCATCTGATAGAGACGCCTCTGTGTGGCGCGTGTGCTTCAATATGGCCACAATAACTCAAATAAATGAGACTTCACGAGACCCTCAATGATGTTTATTTCACTCGAGTGATTTTCAGGGGCTTGTTAAACACACAGAAGACGCGCGGAAGCTTTTCACCAAATATTCAACACAAAAATAACACGAAAATCCCTCGCGGCTTCATCCAGTGGCTGACGCTACTCGCAGATTCGACCCGAAAATGCAAAATTAAACGTTTAATAAACGTGTATTTGAGCTTCCAGATAGAGCTCCGGACCTCTGCTCTCTGTTGACATTGTTTACAAAACGCAGACGGGGTTAAGGAGTCGAGTTTTATTGTAAATGTTAGTGGAGAAAACACACGAGTCAACGGCTCCTGGAGGCACACAGACGGCGAGCTGACAAGTTGAGTCTGTACGGTTCTCATGTGCTGTATAAGAGCGCAGCGCCGCGCTCGGTCGCTTCTCATTCCTGAACTAATACAGATTGTGTGACGTTACTCCTCCGATAAGACAAATGGCAGAAACCGCTCCAGCTGCCGCCGCCGCGCCGGCCAAAGCGCCCAAGAAGAAATCTGCCGTTAAAGCCAAGAAAACCGGTCCAAGCGTGAGCGAACTCGTCGTCAAAGCCGTGTCGGCTTCCAAGGAGAGGAACGGCGTGTCTCTCGCCGCCCTGAAGAAAGCTCTCGCTGCCGGCGGCTACGACGTGGAGAAGAACAACTCCCGCGTCAAGATCGCTATCAAGAGTCTGGTGACTAAAGGCACTCTGGTCCAGACCAAAGGAACCGGCGCTTCAGGGTCTTTCAAACTCAACAAAAAACAAGTCGAGCCTAAGAAGCCGGCGACGAAAGCCGCTCCTAAAGCAAAGAAGCCCGCTGCTGCTGCCAAGAAGCCAAAGACTGCAGCGGCAAAGAAGACCGCCGCAAAGAAATCTCCCAAGAAGGCCAAGAAACCTGCCGCCACCGCCACCAAAAAGGCAACGAAGAGCCCCAAGAAGGCAAAGAAGCCAGCGGCCCCCAAGAAAGCAGCCAAGAGTCCGAAGAAAGCTGCCAAAAGCCCCAAGAAGGCCAAAGCTGCCAAACCCAAGACGACAAAACCCATAGCAGCTAAGCCTAAGAGGGCCGCGCCGAAAAAAGGTAAATTCCTTCTTCAGACTCGTCTGTAAAAAAAGGCTCTTTTAAGAGCCACCCACCAGCCCACTAAAGAGCAGCGTTTCATTTACATTTAGCGGACGCTTTAATCCAAAGCGACTTACAAAGAGTTCCAGTGATATCTTGACATTATCTTGGTTGTGTTCTTAACAAATGAATACGATGAGAAATCTGGTTCAAATTAAATACATAAATGATGATCGTCAGAGGAGTTTAATTCATAATCAGCGCAACAACTGAGGTTGTGCTGTCAGTAAAAATAGTTGCTTTTGTTCATACTTTTGTTTTCCAACAGATGTGTCTGAAAGACCCGCAAATAGAAGATTTAATGAAAACATCTGCGCTGTAAAGTGGCGAAATGTAACGTCACGTGATCAAATCCTGAAACAATGCGGGCAGAAGGGAAGAAATGGGCGGGCTTTGGCGTTTGAAGGGAAGTTCAGTGATTGGTTTGAACTTTCACAGATTCCAACCAATAGGCGAACGAAAGGCACGTATAAATGCTGACAACCACAATCTTATTTCCATAATCGTCAGAAGCTCCAGCTAGTGCAACAATGAGCGGAAGAGGTAAAACCGGCGGCAAATCGAGAGCGAAGGCGAAGACTCGGTCATCCAGAGCGGGTCTTCAGTTTCCCGTCGGCCGTGTTCACAGGCTCCTTCGCAAAGGAAACTACGCACAACGCGTCGGTGCCGGAGCTCCAGTTTATCTCGCAGCTGTTCTCGAGTATCTCACCGCTGAGATCCTGGAGTTGGCTGGAAACGCCGCTCGGGACAACAAGAAGAGTCGCATCATTCCCCGCCATCTGCAGCTGGCCGTGCGTAACGACGAGGAGCTGAACAGACTTCTTGGCGGCGTCACCATCGCTCAGGGCGGTGTGCTGCCCAACATCCAGGCGGTGTTACTGCCCAAGAAGACCGACAAACCCGCTAAGACCAAGTAAACGACTTTCTCTCCGGAATCATCGAAAAGGCTCTTTTAAGAGCCACCCACTTGAACCATAAGAGAGCGATTTTATTCTTATGCTGCTAATGTTAAAAGCGATTATGCGAACAATAAACATTGGTGAACACATTCTGGGTTTTAAGTAAGATGAACATGCAGTGACTGGTCTGGGTGCTTTAAAGCTGGAGGTGTTTTCATGTTTATTTGGTTTTTGTTGAGCTGTACGCGATATTAAGGGAAATCATTACACACGGTGTTTATCATCTCACGGCTGTTGCTGTGACGGATGACTATCAGATCCAATGAGTTCCCGTATTTCCATCAAAAACATGGATCCATAATTACAATAAAAATGAAACTTTGAAAGTACACAAAGGGTTTCGAGCGGGAACCATAAGCTGCTGCTGCTTTTCATTTGAAAAAAGTCACAGCCATTGGTCGGTTGTGTACATACACGTCACACATTATCCAATCACATGCCGCACTGTTGCCACCCTCAGAGCTCGTGTGCGGCCAGTGTATATAAACGGCCAGCAGAGTGAAGTTTCTTCTACATAACCTCGCACGACGCAGGAGTGTTGATACCGAAGTCATGGCAAGAACTAAGCAGACCGCTCGTAAGTCCACCGGTGGCAAAGCGCCGAGGAAGCAGCTCGCCACTAAAGCTGCCCGTAAGAGCGCCCCAGCCACCGGCGGCGTGAAGAAGCCTCATCGCTACAGGCCCGGCACCGTGGCGCTGAGAGAAATCCCGCTACCAGAAGTCCACCGAGCTGCTGATTCGCAAGCTGCCTTTCCAGCGTCTGGTGAGGGAAATCGCTCAGGACTTCAAGACCGATCTGCGCTTCCAGAGCTCCGCCGTCATGGCCCTGCAGGAGGCCAGCGAGGCTTATTTGGTCGGACTTTTCGAGGACACCAACCTGTGTGCCATCCACGCCAAGAGAGTCACCATCATGCCCAAAGACATTCAGCTGGCTCGCCGCATCCGTGGAGAACGCGCCTAAATTCCTGCCTACTTCACCCACATCAACCCCAAAGGCTCTTTTAAGAGCCACCACAAATCAACTTATCGAGACAATTTCCCTCATAATAGCCCTTTCTGCTGTAATGGTGTAATCAAGATACGTGGGTGTAAGATTATTATGGTCGTAATTAGTTTAAAACGATGAAGTGGTGCTATAAGCGGCGCAATGTGCCGAACATCTATTACGTGTTTTCAGCGAGGAAAGTAAATCGTACAGATTAGGAAAAACCCGAGAGCAACTAACGACAGACACACAGCACTCGTAATACGCGTTTAATCTCGAGCAAAGTATTTACACTGCCACAACAAACATATAGGGGCCGGTTTCACAGACGGTGTGTAAGGCTAGTCCCAGACTAGTCTTTACTCAATATTACTTGTCATAAAATATCCGTGCCATCGTTTCGTCTGAAGATGCACACCAGTAATGTATTCTAAGGATTTTTTTTTAATAAAAGCGACATAAATATCTTTATTCAACTAAGGCATAATCGTGGTTTAGATAAGCCGTGTCTGTGAAACCGGGCCTTAAATGGATTTATCTTCTTTGGTTCGGAATGAATGAACATTCCGCCCTGAAAATTGCGGAAATGAGGGTGGTACCTTACATTCTTTGTTCTCGCGCGAGTCTCGCAACGACCGTCGATGGCTCCTCCTTCGTTTTTGCGTGTCTCCATCAGGTTCTGTAAGCAACAAAGCACTGCTTCACGTCCTACTTTACATTCGCTGCATTGCATTTGTTTGAAATCATGTCTGGAAGAGGCAAAGGCGGTAAAGGACTCGGCAAAGGAGGCGCTAAGCGTCATCGCAAAGTTCTGCGCGACAACATCCAGGGAATCACCAAACCTGCTATTCGTCGTCTCGCTCGCCGCGGTGGCGTCAAGCGTATCTCGGGTCTGATCTACGAGGAGACTCGCGGTGCTGAAGGTGTTTCTGGAGAACGTCATTCGTGACGCCGTCACACACTGAACAACACGCCAAGAGAAAGACGGTGACTGCCATGGACGTCGTGTACGCTCTTAAACGACAGGGACGCACTCTGTACGGGTTCGGAGGTTAAGCGACGTCGACTCCACAATCTCAAACGGCTCTTTTAAGAGCCACCCATGTTCTCACATAAAGAGTCGTTGTTCGCTCGGCGGTTCTACTATGTGTCGTCAATTGTCACCTATGTAGTTTAGACCGTACTGTGTTTTTTTTTTACGATTTCTGCGAGAAAGTACCATTTTATTTTGTGATTCTAGATCAAAATGCGCAGTTGTCCTTTTAGCAGACGCTTTTATCCAAAGATACCGTTCTGTCGGAGACTGAAACATTGTCAAATATCTAGTCAGTATTTGTACAAAATCGAGCCATATTCTTTTCAAATGTCGTCACCTCGACCCTTATAAACACGCTTAGATCGTTCACCGTTGTCTGAGTATGTTTGACGCTTTCGCTCGTTAGTCGCTCTGCATGAAATAATGAAGAAATAAATGTGGTGTCTTGGTTTGCGTTATTTGACAACATTCACGCTTGTACGCTTACACACAGCCGCTATAACCGCAATCCACAATGACAAGTGCACTCTTAGTAATAATGGTAATAACGCGTTGCTGCAACATTTCTTTACATTTACACGTGTTCACTTGATAAACGCTTTCATGCAATATAAAGAACTCATCACCCGGCATATTATCAAAGTTTAAAAACTATCGGTTCGTTTTTTATCAGTTATATTGCAAAACACAATAAATTAAAAAGAGCCCGGGAAACCTTACGTATAGGGGGTTCTCTGACGTGAGGCGATGGGCGTGGCTTCTGTTTTAAAGGCTTTGATTGGCTCTTTTAGGCGTCCGTTCATCCAATAAAATCAATTATCGTTCGGTGTCGAAACATGACAAGCAATCAGAATGTGAGACCATTGTGTCTTACAATTTGCATGGAAAGAGGATAAATACTGGTAGTCACTCTTAGGACGGGTCATAGCGAACGTCTGATTGGTTTCTAACCAGACATGCCTGAGCCAGCGAAGTCCGCGCCGAAAAAAGGGTCGAAGAAGGCCGTCACCAAGACCGCTGTAAAGGGAGGAAAGAAGCGCAGAAAGTCCAGGAAGGAGAGTTACGCGATCTACGTGTATAAAGTGCTGAAGCAGGTTCATCCCGACACCGGCATCTCTTCTAAGGCGATGGGCATCATGAACTCTTTCGTCAACGACATCTTTGAGCGCATCGCCGGTGAGTCTTCTCGTCTCGCTCACTACAACAAGCTCCCACCATCACATCCAGAGAGATCCAGACCGCCGTTCGTCTCCTGCTGCCCGGTGAGCTGGCCAAACACGCCGTGTCTGAGGGCACAAAAGCCGTCACCAAGTACACCAGCTCCAAATAAACTCCCTCGAAGCTCTCGACACCCCAAAGGCTCTTTTAAGAGCCGCCCACCTTCTCGAGAAGAGTTAATCACTTCCTAAAACCGTAACACCCGTTCACCGCGTACGACGAGCCTTCGAAGCTTCTAATAATGAACGAAAAGCCCAACAGGTAAGAGCCTTTACCGGAGCATGATGCGTTTTGACATTCAGGGGTTTTTCCGCATGCAAGTTATGTGTGGACGTGAGCCTTGCAAATCAGTCACTGATGGTGAACACGTATATTTTGTTTAATATATAAGAACCAAGCCAGTTGCATGGACCGGTTACTGGTATACGATACAACCCCAGATAGCAAAATTGATGTGGCCCAGATCTGGCTCACATTGGACACATTCATCAGGCCCACTGTTGGCATGGAATGATGGCACTTGAGCGGTCCGCCCTTGTTTGCCAGATATCAACCAAAAGAAAGCCTTAGCAATGCCATATGTCCGCCAAACACAGAACAAATAAAGCAGATCTGGCCCAAATCTGGGCAACAGTAAATTTAATTTTGGCCCAGATCCAACACCTTGCTCCGGCCCACATACCGCATGGAATGATGGCACTTGGGTGGTTAACTCCTGTTCGCCAGGTCTCAAACACGAGAAAGCCTAAGCAATGCCACATGTCAGCCAACACAAAACAATAAAGCAGATGGCCCAAATCTGGGCAACCGTAATTTACATTTTGGCCCAGATCCAACACCTTGCTCCGGCCCACATACCGCATGGAATGATGGCACTTGGACTCCTGTCTCTTAACCACAAGAAAGCCTTAGCAATGCCACATGTCAGCCAAACACAAAACAAATAAAGCAGATCTGGCCCATATCTGGGCAACAGTACATTTATTTTTGGCCTATATTTGGACCAAATTTAACACCGGCCCACATACTGCATGGAATGATGACACTTGGACCCACTCCTGTTCAACCAAAATCAAGACAGATCAATGCCACATGTCAGCCATGTCATCAAAACAAAGCTGGCTAGATCTGGCCCAAATCTGGGCAACATTAAATGTTAATTCTGGCCCAGATTCATCACCTTGGATGTAAAGAAGGCTTTAGCATGAACAATTGTATTGAAAATTACGAATGCCGAAAAATCACTGTCAAGTAAAGTTAGCTAATGCTAATGCTAACAAATACACCCCTACTCTTAAGTATTACCAAAATACGTCTGCATAACAATATAATAAACACAAACATACAAAACTTACTCTGGAAAATGTTAAGATAAGTTACAACAGATAATTCAGAAGCATTTTTTGAAAACAACTGCTTAATTTATTAATATTGCCAAAAACAAACATTGCATGATTACACATCCAAAACTGGGAAGCAATCTGAATATGCAAAAAAGAACAATAACAATAAAAACAAATAAAACACAAAACTGGTGTTAAGTCATCTTATAAGACTATTAATTAGACAGGAACCATCCAAATACACGTTTTTTAATGAACTCCTTGATAAAATAAAACTCATTTGTAAAATTTTAAACAGCAATTATAGTTTGTTTCAAATTGCTTGGACACAACTTTTCTGAACTATGGCTCCACTTCTCAAAACTTCATACACAATACCACCAAACATGGATACAAAATGCAAAATGTCACATACTTCTTGCAAAAGCATACATAAATACATTTATGTAGCCTTTTTGTTTTCTTGATTTTCTTTTAAATCTATGGCATGTCAAAAGCGCTATTAATAAAATACAATTTTATTAATTATTTTAAATTAAGAGAAAACCTCTCGCACTCGATTCTACCATTAATAACAGATAGGAAATTATAAACAATAACAGACATATTAACGTGAAATAGTTAATAGTTAATAGAAATATTAAGTGTATTGGTTGATTAACGTTCTAAGATCATCTATTGTTTATGAAAAAAATATCTAAAATGAGTTCAAAAGGGTCATCTTGCATCAGAGTTGAGAGCCACATTTATAAAAAAGAACACGCTATGAGTGAATAGTTTAACTGAGTCAGACTCAATTAACACTTTTAGTGTGTAAGCAATTAAACAAACTGAAATATTTCATACAAACCATTTTATTATTATATTTTTAATTGTTTAATTACAAGTGCTGTTTTGGTGTCATTCAGAATTGCGATCTTAGTATAAAACAAACAAAAGTGTTTTTAAGTACAGTATATCCAGAATTATGCCGCAGTAATTTTATTTAACGCTTCAATTTCACACAAAATGTATTAAATATTTGTTTACATAATGGAAATGCAGGGGGGTAAAAATATTTCTCAAAACACAGATTTGATTTCTTAGTGAACAAATTACAAGAGCTTTCAAACATGACTGTTGGATGTAGGTTATCATAAAATAAGTATGCCATTTAAATTGCTGTATTCCTCAAATAAAACAAAAGAGCTGTAAGCGTTGAATAATTTGTGTTATGTAGAGAATTGTGTTCAGAATTTTGCAAAATGTTTGTTTTAGTGACAAGCTGAATTTAGGCATGTAATCTGCTTTTAGTTTGACATACTTGGTCTAAAAATTAGGTATTTGAGTGACTGTTTCATATTTAAGCCTCAAGCACCACATTTTATTTTGTGGTAAAAAAGTTGACTTTGTCTTAATAAATGGTTTAATGCACACCTTAAAGCCAATCAAAGACCATATTACTATATTAATTATTACAGATATAGCACAAATGTAAGCAAATGTAAGCACAAAAACAATGTAACTGCCTTACGTGTATCTTGGGCACTCCTCCGTTTCTCTCTTTCCCGTCTCCCACCATCACGGTCACCAGCCAGGTGAAGCCATTTTTTTATATATAATTCTATCTCTTGGTCAGTGGCCGTCGATGTTAGTGAGTTCTTTCTGACAGTTCCTAAAAAAAAAGAATCAATAAAAACATACAATGAGACTATATATTATAAATAAAGCACTCAAGGCCACACATAATGTTGATAATGCTGTAATCTGCTGTTACACCAAAGGTTTTGATTATATCTAGAAAAAAAACAGCTAGTGAAAACTGAAAAAAAGTTGGAATAATTATAAATTTAAGGAAAACAAATCAAAACTGTAATATTACTGCAAAAAAGCCATAGGACCAAGTAACAAATTAATTGTAAAATTCTTTCTCTGGATCAGACAGCAAACAAAATACCCTTTTTGGATGTGCTTTGCATTCATGTTTTAGGATATTTTGCAATGTTTTTCATAATACACTTTATTAAGGTGAATACTAAATTTAATTTTAATGAATTACGCCACATTTAGCATTTTGGAACACTGCTGGAACCCAATTTTGTCTATATAGTTGGGAAAACAGAGCTCTGTGTCCCACAAAATTAAGGCTACGTTGCTACTTTTATGAAGAAGCACGCGGATGGTGGGGATGAGGTAGAGGAAATGGAGCACATGTGGAGATCTGGAAAATGTAGGATTGCGTTCCTCATTTTTCCCCCACCACATTTAAATATGCTTATAAAACTGTCTTTATCCAAGTTAGCGGCTAGGTAAATTGATTAACATGGTGCAAGCACATTTGAAATGATAAACTGTGACAATCGACTACAATTTGTGTGTCTTCTAATAAAAAAAACGCATAGTCAACTATATGGGGACAGCCGTACAGCATAGAACACACTTTTAACACTTACCAGTAATTACATTTTTCAGTTCCAATCTTTGGAAGGCCGTTTTACCATTCACTCCCGCCAGTTGAGCTGCTTCGCTAAAGGGTTGGTCAAGCAGTGTTTCATCACTCTCCAGACGGTGTCTTTAACATCAACTCCCCCTATGACGCTGAGTGCAACAATCTGAAAAATATAATTCATTCATAATGGACACATGGTACCAACACTACTCACGGTATCCCTATTCATAAAAAGAATAATAAAAATGATGTTCACATTTCCCATTTAGGACAATGTCATTGTTGGATACTGGATTTCTTACTAAATTCCTGTTTCTATGCTCAACATGTTGGAAGTTTTGTATATAAAATGTTTGGAAATTTAGAGCAGTGCAAATTATTTTGTCATTGAGACAATACGATTTAAAAATGTGTGTAGAATCTATAAATGTGTTTGTGATAAACATAAAGCCAGAATTTCGCTGAACATAATCGGACGATAATCACATTCTGATGTTTGATTTACGGTCTCTATAGAAGCCGATCCAGAAAAGCTGGATCAAATGATGCATGAAGTGACAGCATATAAAGACTTGCACCTGCTGACTCGAGTATGCCATCTCTATCCCTTTCAAATACTAAATGTAATTGAAACTCCCCTTCAAAAAAAATACCTTTCGTTTTTTTTATTGTTGATAAACCACAGACATTTCTCGTTACGCATGAAAGATCACAATTGGCTGCCAATCTGAGTTAAAGCAACTAATGACTAAACAAAACTGAAAACATTAAGTTACTTTAAAGAGACCTTTTAATTAAACCTAAAAATGTAACACTGCATTTTTTTTCACACTGTCTAAATTAGTGATTGTTAGCTAATCAAGGATTGTACCTTTAATATATAACCTTTTTGCACTTGTAAATGTTAAGAAAATAACCTTTACTTTATTTTTTTTTTAAAAGCTTTTGCCTTGAAGAAAATAAAAAATGAAAAAGGTAACAATATGTGTAAAAACAAAGTATTACAATTGCAAAAATGTTTTTGTAACACTTTACATAGATCTAAAAACTTCTTTGGCACAAAAACCATAATCATAATCAAACCTCCAGAAATAAAATGAAAAGGTGTGAAATACATTTCATGATCTATGCAACTTTGTAAGGCATTGTGTAATTTACCATTTTGTTTTTGAGGTCATTTTCCTCTCTGAGCCGCTTTTCCAGAGCCAGCAGGGAGGTAGAATCTTTTAGTGGCAACATTTCTCTTTCTAGGGGATCCTGCCCATGAGCAGGTTCACAGGTTTTCTGCATGGTCATCCGAATAAGTTTAAGATGATCCATTATAATTTCTTGATTAGCAAGCTGTCTTTGCAGAAGAGCTGAAATAAATAAATGTCAATAAACACACACAAACACGTATAAATTACAATAGAACTCTCATCCTTCTGATGAAACCAAAAAGTTAGTTAGTCTTGAAGAAGGTTGTCTTGAAATTTTTTTAAATATGTGAGAGATATGTATGTGTAAATATATAACTACATACATATACACTCACCTAAAGGATTATTAGGAACACCACACTAATACTGTGTTTGACCCCCTTTCGCCTTCAGAACTGCCTTAATTCTACGTGGCATTGATTCAACAAGCTGCTGAAAGCATTCTTTAGACATGTTGGCCCATATTGATAGGACAGCATCTTGCAGTTGATGGAGATTTGTGGGATGCACGAAGCTCCCGTTCCACCACATCCCAAAGATGCTCTATTGGGTTGAGATCTGGTGACTGTGGGGGCCATTTTAGTACAGTGAACTCATTGTCATGTTCAAGAAACCAATTTGAAACGATTGGAGCTTTGTGACATGGTGCATTATCCTGCTGGAATTAGCCATCAGAGGATGGGCACATGGTGGTCATAAAGGGATGGACATGGTCAGAAACAATGCTCAGGTAGGCCGTGGCATTTAAACGATGCCCAATTGGCACTAAGGGGCCTAAAGTGTGCCAAGAAAACATCCCCCACACCATTACACCACCACCAGAATCCTATAATTAGAAATTTGTCAATAACTAAGGACCTCCAGTTAGAGACAAAGTAAGAAATGTTATAAATCACTTACGAACAAGACTTGAGGTAGTGCTTTGACTTTGAACTTGCCATTGTGGTTCAGAGTTTGCCACACACCAACTCCGGATTGATTTCAGACTGTCTGGACTCAAGGCTTGTTTCAGACCATTCCAAATCAGGACTCACCAGGGAACATCTGGGCTCAGGACTTGTCACAGACTGCCTGGGTTCTGGGTTTGTCAGAGACCGTCTGAGTTGTGGGCTTGTCATTCGCTTTTTCGTTATTGATCGTAGGTCAACGTTTGGACCTTTTATCTTTGGGGCTGGAGGCAGTGTCCTTTGTTTGACTGTAACTTCTTCATCACTGTCACTCTCAAAGCGAGTGTTTGGTCTTGTGGTGGTGTTAATAGAGGGGACAAAAAATGAAATCACAAATTATTTTCAATAATTTCACAGATTAGTCTTTATATAATCTCATATAATCTCTGACCCTCATTTTTCATCATAGAATATAGAGAAACAGTTCAAACTAAAAACACATCATATGCTTTCCTGTAGCTCAGTGGTAAGAGCATTGCGTTAACACACAAGGTCGTGGGTTGGATCCCAGGGGATTGCACATACTTAGAAACAAATGTATAGGATAATACAATGTAAATCGCTTTGGACAAAAGCGTCTGGCAAATGAATTAATTTAAATTTAAATATGCTTATATTGAGCAGATATGAGTGGAACACGATGGTTTTTTGAAAATGTTTGTTTGTGAGTATTTTTAATATAACGTCATGTGAACTTGTGCTGCTGTTCAGCCGCGAGGTGCGCGCTCCCATTGCGACGGGAAAAAAATCTGTAGCGTTACCGCTCTTGCACAAGACGCACCAAAACATCCAAACGCCTCCGTTTAGGGCATTTGAAAAGAAAAATTATGATAAAGTATTGTCGCATCATAGAAACACGCATTCTGTGTGAATGGCCGGTCACAGTGCAAATGTGAAAAGGGATCCCACTGAAACAGTGTCGCGCTGCGCCGCGTTCCGCACGTTGTTTAAGCAACATACACCGGTAATGCGGTATATAAAAAATCATATCATAACAAAAATACACACCGGTATTCCGTATGAACTGGTATATCGCCCAGCCCTAGCTTGACTTTGTTTGGTGCTTTCTGGACCAGACCGATCGATGTCTAGCATCGATCTCTGTGCTAACTTGAGCCCGTCTGCTCTTGAGATACACATCCTGTTTTCAAAATTAACTTTTTTATTTGGTAGCACTGGTGCTCTCAACTTCGGAGAGTTAGGAGTTAAATCTAGCAGCACACACCAAAAATTGAGGAGCACCAATTAAAAACGAAAAAATCTAGCATTCATTGGTCAGGGACTTTAAGACTAGTCCATGTCCAGGAAATGCTAAAGCTGTCTTTTCTTTAAACAGTTGACAATTTCTTAAAATATATAAATGTCATGTGAAAATACACACAATTATGTTTTATGTCATGATTTTATGAAATGACTTAAATGTTCTAATTTACCTATGGTTTATTCATGGTTTAGAGATAATCCCAGTCGGGAAGACATGCAGTAGACAACAGTAGTAGAATGGCACTTTAATACTTACACCCTTTTCCGTTTTTTTGGGGCTTTTAGGCTCATCTTCCTCCTCTGCTGTTTGCAAGTTTGTGTGTGTCTCTGCTTGAGGAAGTTTAAGACGAGCTGTTTTGTAGGTTGCTGTAAAAATGAAAAAAGTATTAGATTTAGATTTATCAAACCAGTCAATTATATGGAAAAATATGTTTCATATACATACCAGCTGTGTATAAAACTCTAACATTATATGCATCCCATGTGTGGTCAGGCTTTTCCTCACATCGTATGGCCTTGTGTAATTCATCAGATTTATAGTGCGCTGGCCATTGACAGGTTTCATTTTGAACCCAGACTGCTGGTACCACTTCAACCTCTTGGGTTGCCAGAAATTCAACAATGTAAAACATCGCCTAGAACTTGAAAAAGGGACAAAGTTACTAGCATTAGTAACTTTTCAGTGCTTCAAACACATGGAATTGACTTGGGTGGCTTGCCCAAAGAGGTTTAAATTACTTTATTATTTTTACTTCATTTAAGTAAATTTTATACAAGTAGCTGTACTTTACCAATGTTTTATTTTACTTCACTACATTCTGACATCCTACTTTTTATTCCACTGCTATATTGCATTAAATATATTTTAACACTTAATAACCTTACAAATCTAGTGCTTTAATTTATTTTTTAAATTACATAAAAGTATAAGAAAATACTATTTTCACTATACTGTATTAAATGTTAAATCAACTTGTATTCATGGAATGTAGTAGAGTTCAAAGTACAGTATTATGCATCATAATAATGCATTACTAATGCTGATCAATTGTGACAGTGTTTACTTATGCTGTAATATTTTGTAAGCAGTCGTAAGAATGTATCTCCCTTATCTGAACTTATGAGAGATGATTAACAGTAAATCATACATGTTTCAAAATAAGAGTCCACGGGGTGGTTTCCAGCACAGGGATTATCTTAAATCAGGACTAGGTTTTAGTTCATTTAGAACATTTAAGTAGTTTTTACAAACCTGGCATGCAAAAACAAATCACTTGACAAAAAATGGCTCTGATGTTTTTTAGGATATGTCAATGCAAGTTGTTTTCAGTTTAGACAGCTCTAACATTTACTTTAGTCTAGGACTAGTCTTAAACCCTGTACGGGAATCCACCCCATGTGTTTTTGAGGCTTGTTTATAAATTGAAGCACATAACATTTACAAAGTTTGTAGAATTTTTTATTCAAAGCAATTTACATTGCACTTTACATTTTGTTTCTAAGTATGTGCAATTTCTGGGCTCAAACTTAAAGGACATCAGATTTGTTGACAGATCTGACACAAAACAAATTCCCAAATCCGTAGAGTCAATAGGATAGTCAAAATATTTTGCAATGTGTCTATATTCTTGGCAAACAATGTATTCCTCTTCCTCAATGACAATTATATTTTGAACCAAGAATATTTTATTGTTCATCCTGATACATCTGTCTCTCTCTGATGTATTGATGACAAACTCTCATCTATTGCCAGTTCTTTAAATTGGGACACCACTCCTGTAAATCCTTGTGGAACAGGTAGGGCTGCACAATTAATCGAATTTTAATCACGATCACGATTTTGGCTTCCCACGATCAAATTCGCGTGATCGAGCGATATTTAAAATGCGTCATTCATTTACGCTTTGTATTAAAGTTTTTTTTTTTTTTTTTAAAGCCAGTCTAGCGCGCTGTAAAGCCGCTGTCTGATCACGTGCGTCCATGCACCAATCGGAGTTGTTCCCTGCAGCGCGCAGCAGCTCAGTCAGTTTCCAGATGTAGACAGTCACAGACAGAAGACAGAGTAGCGTGAGGAAAATACCACAACAGATAGCAGGCTATAATCTATCTTAACAAAGAAAAAATGTCTAACGTAGCAGAGGGAGCGGCCGAGGGGCTTGTCCCGAGAATCGGATCGTCATCCATTGTGTGGAAACATTTTGGGTTTCAGGCAAGTGACACAAAACAAGAACAGGTCATATGCAAAGAGTGCCATAAAGTTGTTTTGGCACCACAAAGCAACACAACGAACCTCTTTAACCACTTAAAAAAACACCATAAAGTTCAATACGATGAATGTATGAGGGCCAAGAAATGCGTTGCAAAGACTAATCATCCCACAACATCAACTCAGACATCCATCAAAGCGAGCCTCTTTAGCGCATCACCATACCATCCACCTCCCAAAGACACAGTGAAATAACGAATGCAGTCGCATTTCATTGGCTAAAGACATGTGCTCAATAAACACGGTGACAAACGAAGGCTTCAAATTCTTGGTCAACACTCTGGATAAACGATACGTGATCCCCTCGCGTAATTATTTTTCAAAGGTGGCACTACCTGCGATGTACAGAAAACGCAGAGGGGAAATAGAGCGTGATCTTGCCAATATAAAGTACTTTGCAAACTACAACGGATCTGTGGTCAAGCAGGACAATGGATCCGTACATGAGTTTGACAATTCATTACATCGATGAGGATTTTGCAATGCAGAGTCGATGCTTGCAAACATCTTTTTTCCCGCAAGATCACACGGGAGAGTCAATTGCCCAGGGCCTGAGGGAGGCGATGGCCTCTTGGAGCTTGCAGGAGGATCGGCTTGTCTGCATTACAACAGACAACGGAGCTAATGTGGTGAAGGCAACTTCTCTAAATAATTGGACTAGGCTTCAGTGCTTTGGCCACAGACTCCATCTAGCAATAGGTGAGTAAAAGTTATATTAAAAAAATATTTAAAGAATTGTATATTAAGTAAAAAAAATATATATTAAAGAAAAATATTACAATAATTGTATATTAATTAAATATATATATAATTAATTGAAATAATATGCTATTTGTGATTATTAATTGGAGTTGATCAGTACTTATTTGCTAATGTGTGTGAATATGTTACTGATAATAACAATAGTAGCTTAATATAACAACAACTGTTATTTCTGCTAGTGTTAAGAAACCAAAACCAAACAGTTTTACTCATGTTGTCTGACATAAGATTTAACTAACTTTAATCTTGAACAATATGATTCGGGTTGTTTATCAAATCTGTGGTTTAATTTTACATATGATTTGACTTGTTCATGTTCTTTTTTAGAGAATGCAATGAGAGATCCTCGGATTGATCGAGCAGTGGGTCTCTGCAAAAAGCTGGTAAGCAGTTTCTCTTACAGCTGGCGACGTAAAAAGCAGCTGACGGAGGCACAAAGAGAACTGAAGCTTCCAGAGCATACACTGAAGACTGAGTGTCCCACAAGGTGGGGATCAAGGCAAGCAATGATTGCACGAGTCCTGGAGCAGCAGAGGGGGATTTCTCAGGTCTTGTCCGATGACAGAAAAGCCAGACACCTCATCCCTACCTGGCAGGACACAGATGTCCTTGAGGCCATAAACAATCCCTCAGCCCTCTATTGGAATTTACTGATGCGCTTTCCAGTGAGACGTGTGTCAGCGTTTCCTTTGTGAAGCCAGTCCTCCACCTTTTCAGATCCTCCATCTTGAAAGTGAACGATGATGAGACAGACCTAACCTGCACCATCAAGACAAAAATCCTGAGCTATCTGGATGAAAAATACAATGACCCTCTGACACAAGAACTGCTTGATATGGCTTCTGCGCTAGATCCACGGTTCAAGCTCAGCTACGTCAGTGAGGACAATGTTGCACCAATTCATGCCAGACTGACTTCTGAAATGGCGAGGACTGCACCTGCAGCCATGGCTGTAAGTAAATGTATATAATTGCAGAATATATGATAAATTAATGCTTTTAAGTGGATTAAAATGATATGAAATCCAGTGGCTTAATGTAATGTCTGGAAATGAGTGTTGAATATGTTTAGATTATTAGGGCTATTTATTAATCATATCTTATTTACTCTTCAAGGAGATGGGCCAACAACTGATCCCCATGGTGAGACTGCTGAGGATGCACCCACTACAAAAAAGAAAAAGACCTTGGGGAGTTTCTTCAAGACTGCTGAGGGAGCAGCGGCAGCCACACAAAGACTCAGTCCTCTCCAAGAACAACAAGCTATATCTTCTGAGCTACAGTCGTACCTACAATCAGGTAACCTAGACAGTGAGGAGGACCCGCTAGACTGGTGGAGGGAACATCAGAGACTCTTCCCACGTCTCTCAAAACTGGCAAAGAAATACTTGTGCATCCCGGCTACAAGTTCTCCCTCTGAGAGGGTGTTCAGCACAGGGGGGAATGTGGTGACCTGCCTTCGCTCATCCCTCAAGCCAGAAAATGTTGACAGGCTAGTGTTTCTTTCCAAAAACCTGTAAACTACAGTACTCTTTTCGGCATTGTTCTTCTGCCTTGAAATGTTCTGATTTGGTTACATTCTGTTATGGAATATTTGTTTCTTATTGATTGTATATTTTATTTTAGTTTTATTCACATCCATTATGCAGGTACAACTTAAGTTTATATTTTGCTTCCTAAAATATATTTACACATTGTAAAATGTAAAATAGTGCCCTGTTGAAGTTTTGCTACATTTTCTTTATTGTTTTAATTTATTTTAATTTATTCTTTAAGGAGATTCATTGAATTTTGGTGAATAAGAGGACCTATTTTATTTTGATGCACATATCTGTACATTAGCAGGAATGTTGCACAATATGGATGTGAAGGCAGTAAATGTAATTAGCTTGTGTGACAATAAAAAATTGTTTTGGTTAAAATCAACAATAATCGTGCTAATCGTGATCTCAATATTGATCAAAATAATCGTGATTGTCATTTTGGCCGTTATCGTGCAGCCCTAGGAACAGGTCCATCTGAGTGCAACTTTTTCAATTTTTTGTTGGTTTTTGAAGCTTCCTTGTCTTTTAAAACATGTAGAATCAAGTTCTGATATTCTGCGTATAACTTGCTGCAGTGGTGAGCTAGGTTTTCTAACCATTCGTTTAATTTTTTTGAGGTAGTTTTCAAAGGGAAAACCTGAAATTAAATCTAAATGGCCATGCACCTTCACATCATCACTGAGATGAGTCAAGCCATGTATGTTGTACACTAAAAACCCTTCACCGTAGAGCTCCCCAAAATGCTTTACAAATGATCTTAGTAGTGTGTTTGCAAAGTCATTTAACAGCAAACAGTAGGTTGGACTGGCCAATATGTATATGCCCACAGACAACAGCATAACATTTTGAAAAACGTCAATACTCAGCACATCCTTCAAAACTACTGGACCAGTGTACAACAAGAACAAGAACTGAAAGTTCCGTTGCTTTCCATCGCAATCTCTCCTCAAGGCTCCTTGGCCCTCCTAGCAAATTCTGAGGGTATGAAACCTTTCAGAGCAAGCAGTTTGCCTGAAAGTAAGGACACCTGCCTAGATGAAATACGGTAATTCATCTTGCCACAACTTCCCATCCACAAATCAAGCAGACGACGCACCACACCTAAACACACTAAATGCATATAATCATGTGGAAATCCACTAACCATAGGAAAACATGTTTCGCAAAATGGGGAATGTTGTACATGATGGTCTTCATCCTCTCCATTTAAAAAAGATGCATTAGTTCTTAATCTAGCATTAACTTCTGGGAATGTCATGCGATTATTAATGTAAACGCCAGACTGTACACATTTATCACAGCCACTGTATCCATTATGTGCCTTAATGCCTTTAATAAAGGCCCTGGCAGGAGCATCACAGATTACTGAGCTCACAGTCAAGAAGAAGGTCTTTCCATTAACAACAAAACCAGAGCTCAAGGATTTCAACTCACAGACAAGGTCCTTCAGATATTCTGACAAAGACTGGGGCTTTGAGTTCCCACAGTAAAGAGCAATCAGCACAGGCTTTCTACTATAAGTCTGGATCATCCCTAATATTGGCCAGAACTGTACACTTGAACTTTTAAAAATTGGAAGACCATCAATATTTAGTTGTAATTTGAATTTGTAATGACTTCGAACTGATGTAAGCTTCTGAAATATGTGATTTACACCAAAATAATGGAATGATCCGTTTGCCAAGGAAGCAATACTATGGCAAGTCTGTGTTTTGAGTAATGTTCTTGCATCTTTTGGCAAAAAGGGGTGATGGGCTTTCAGTATAACACAAAGGGCAGATAAAGCAATCAATGAAATGCCAAAATGGTTGCCCAGTCTTTTAAACAACCCGCTAAATCAACAGGAACGTCGCCACTTTCGTCATAGGTATCCTCATCACTTGTTGATTCACTTTCCCTATCACCATCTAATCCACGGTTTGGTGGCAAAACAAAGCTTGAACCAACAGTTTTATGTTCTGTTCTGGGTTCTTCATTAGTTTCTTCAGTAGTGTGATCAATAACACTACATTTCATTATTCAATGTATCAAACAACTGGGCGACTCTTTTAACAGCCCTTTTCCTTAAATTGCTATGAGCAATATTCCACTTTTCTCTCTCCATGACATCAATTACAAAAACAATTACTCAGTAAGATGCACTACAATGTCAATAACAGGATGCTCTGGAAAAGAAATAAGAACAAGTTGTTTACTTCATGTACTGTACTACATAGAAATACTTTTGTGCCAATAGAAATGACCCCAAACTTTAAAGAAATCATCACTGTAAACCCGAACAGTGTAACCTACTGATAGATCTGGACAGAAAAATACACTTGCTTCTAGGTTTATTTCATTTTATTATTCTATTACATTAATCATTTATTGCAATATTCATCTATCGCATGTATTCATTCCTTTATATTATTATTCACTTTTATTCATATTATCTGTTCCTTACTTTCCTGTTGTTTAACATCGTTGGGGGCTGTATTGTCAATTATGCTGATATGAGTATCCGTTGGTCTCCATCTCAAGGTTCATAATAATGTCATGAGACAATGTTTTGATACTGTTATCTTGCATGGTTAAAAACACATATTGAATCTGTTTCAAGTCAGACGAAGTTTGATAGAGCTTGACTGAGCATTACAGCACAACTGAGATTATTCAATAATCATTTTTCAGTTATTTAACATCACTTCGTCTCCGGCCTGCTGTTCTTTCCATCAGCTCTGTATCTACCTGGTGGTTGGGTTAAAGTATTGACTCACAATGGAGTTGATTTTCCAGGTTTAATAAGTTCCTGACGGAGAGAGATCTAGTGAAACTGGACTCAAATTGTAGATCTATAAGATCTACAAGCCATATCTCATAGTTAGATCTATCACTACGGAATATAAATGTGTAAACTGTTCTGTAAGTTCTCAGACTACCATCATCGTGATCAGTGTTTGCTTTAGTTGGCATCTTGACTTGTGTTTTACAGCTAAAACGTTTGTTTACTGTTTCTTTGCCACAGAAAACAATTATTTATAATGGCACAAAATACAGAGAGTAGAATTTTATTTCCACGGCTGACTGGTATATTAAGAATGGGTTTTGTTAATGTTGTAAAAAGTTGTACTGTCAGACCTGTGCTACTACTGAGTAGTTGTAGATATCACATTATTACTACAATACAAAACATTTGGACCACAGAATAAATTAGACATCAAGAATAAGAGTATGAATTACATCACTAGCTGCGTTTACATGGAACATTGTAATCCGACTAAAAGTCCAATCCCAATGAAAATGCTTCATAGAAACACGTCAATCAGACTAAAAATGCCCAAACAGATTTTAGTCGGATTGTAAAGGGTGGTTGATGTTGTTTGTAATCCGCTTGACAAGACATGTAAACACTTGATCAGATTGAAAATTGAAGTAGGAAATTGTGCGCATGTGCAAAGACGTCACTCTGTTGTACAGACGTATGACGCACAAAACGAGCAGATGTTGCTGAAGAAACCAAAAGCCATAAATCTGACAATGCGGCACAAATTCCATATGCTTGTCATCTCTAAATGAACATTCATATTTGTATACATTTAAAATGTCTTAACTGTTTCCATGGAGTGTTTTTTTTAACGGCAAATTCTCATTTTTTTTTTTAAATATGATAAAATATCTATCATAAAATTAAATTGTATAGTTATAATTTACATTTCATAAGTCAGATGTGCAAAAACAACATTGCTTCAATGATATGTTGATATTAGCCTACTTTGCGTTTATGAACTGTACATTATTACGCTGGTGTCTGTGATATAAAATAACACTTGTTTAAGTAGCTGTTTGTGTGAATATTATAATGATAGCCGTGTCCACCGTGACAGTCTCCGTTTACCATTATTGCAGATATGAATCTGTGTATTACCACTTCTAAAGTTCGGTATTAGCTGTCATTAGACATTTATTCAAATTATTGCTAGCATCCAGATGCTCTGGTGGGTCATTGTAATTTTGCCAAAGTTTTAACAGCATCAGATGTGCTCGTGCTTTATTGGCACGAGATATCACTCTGACTTTATAAACTCTACATTCTTTTCATATATAGGCTACACAAGGTGTGCTTTAAAACACCGTTTTAGTGGTGAACTTGTGCAGTGTGCGCATGTCAGAAGATGAAATCAGATTTTAAGCTTTCACATATAAACACATACATAAATCAGATCATTTTATTTACCTTTCATGTAAACACTACGTTCGGATTGCACAATCCGAATAAATTAAATTTGACGTGTCCATGTAAACGTCCCTAATAGTGACAGTCAACAATCACTCATTCATGACTCCCAGCATGCATTGTAGTTGTTCTTTTTATCTGAATTAGTTTGATGATTGTCACCATTGTTGAGGTCTGTATGACAAATGTTTTTTTTCATTGATTTTTTTGTACCTTGTCATAATCTCTCTGCATTAATGAACCTTAACATTCACACCAGTCATAAAAGTCTACCCTATCTCGATGATTATTTGATATTATTTGTTGCAAGAAATGCTGTATGTCATGAAAACCACTCCTAAACAACAATGTAAAATTTTACACCCACAAGGTCTCTTCTTAGTTGTTTGCATAAGTATTTTTAATAAAAACACATGCAAACACTGAAAGGGAAACAAAACTGATCACCATGATGGTAATTTGAATTTCAACATTATTCTGGCTGGAAAAGGATATTGGATCAATGGTTGCTTGCTGTCTAAGATATTGTCTGTTATATTACAAATGTTTTATTCAAATATTACACGTGACCATAAATAATCTTGTCTTTACTCCGTCTTTACTCATCTTTGTCATATAATAATCAAGCAGCCCTATTTGAAAACCATGGGAAATTGTTGCCTGCGAGATGATTATTGTCATTTTATTCTCATTGTATATCTTTGTTTGTATGAGTTTTAGTATTGGCACAAAAATAAAACATGAGCTGTTTTAGCTGCTTACCTAAAGGGTGCACTGAAAACTGTATTTGATGGCCACCAGGAAATTTCTGTAAAAAACACATTGAATGTTAAGGACAAAAACATCATGACTCACAACAGTACATGGTATAAACATAATACAGACCAATTCATTTTATAATTCCTTGCATACACAAGCACAAACCCCAAATTAACTTCCCACTATTAAAACCACATCTTAATCATTAGCATATTACTTCATAATAACCACATAAAAGGGGCTGATACTAACCATAACCATATATAACCTTAATGTCGAGAATTTTTTGGGAAATATCATATTACAGACAAAACTGCATTTGTTTAACGGTTTAGTTACGATTTAGCATGACATACAAAAGTAATATTAGACTGGCAACAAATTACATCAATCATCAAATTCAGACTTCGTCAAAATAATCCGGTTTGTAACCATGTTTATATTAAACAGAGTTATAAAGATATCTGATTCTGAAGCTGCACGTCTATAGCCTACTGCAAAAATTAATCTCTTACTTACATCTTATCCCCACGTTGTGTACGATGACGAGAGAATTGGCGCATGTGCAGAATTACAATTTAGTGAGCCCACGCAACTCCCATGAAGTCTCTGCGGTGCCAAATCAAACACCTCTGATTGGACATGGCATTCGTACAGTTTAACAGAAACGTTTGCTATTGGTTATAATGCTCAGCGCTGCAAATCATATGTAAACGTACAATAATGAAACACGTGTATGTCATATTTATAAGAAGCGCTTTACATTACGTGTAGACTATCCCAAAATTATATTTGTATGTATTTCAACTGGTATTAAGCCATCATTTTAAGCGTACCTTGTCTTTTTGCAGATTCCAACGATCTTCCTCTCTACAGCTGAATCATCTGGTTTTGTCTTGCGAACCATTTCCTCGGCTACGTTTAAATTGAAAGGAGCCGTACATATTACAGTTTTTTCAACCGCTAACAAGGATTGTTTAATACATTAAGCCACATTTTCAAAACTCTTCACACAGTCGACCATAACTTGGCCAAACCATTTAATTTCACCTCCAAAACTCTTTCAGACCAACAAAATGTTTCATATATGTTTTAAAATAAACCAACATAACACTGTCAACAATTTTCATTCAGAAAATATACATATTATTTATAAAAACTGCCCTAAAAACACTAACAACAGGGAGCATTACATAAATTATGAACTTTTATTTTTAAGCTTTTTAAGTTTAAATATTTTTTCACATAAAACATAGTAACAAAATATGTTATTATAGAATAAAAACAAATTATTTTTACTTTATTTACATCAGTACATGTCATGTTTATTTACATGTCAGTAGATGGCATGTGTACATTGTACTGTACTGGAATGTGTGGTTCAAATATCATATGAAGGCTAATCTTGTTAATGTTGTTTTGACAAAAATGCTGTTGGTGCATTGGTTGAGTGATCCAGATTTTGTTTGCACCCTTTGTGAAGAAAGAATGACCAATGGTTTTCAACATGGTCAACCTTGAACCTTGCTAAAACAGAACTGCTTGTAATCCCGGACAACACAAAGTTTCATCACAATTTATCCATTCAACTGGGCTCATCAACCATCACATCTTCCTGAACGGCCAGAAACCTGGGAGTTGTGATCGATGATCAGCTTAACTTCACTGATCAGGTTGTCAGCACCACCCGATCCTGTAGATTCATCTTCTACAATACTTGGAAAATTAGACCTTTCGTATCCGAGCATGCTACGCAAGTCCTTATCCAGGCTCTTGTTCTGTCCAGACTGGACTACTGCAATGCTCTACAGGGTAGACTTCATGCTTGCGAAACAAAACCTCTACAAATGATCCAGAATGCAACGGCAAGAATGGTCTTCAATTAACCGAAAAGAGCGCACATCACTCCTCTCTTCACGAAGTTACATTGCCTCCTATAGTCGCTCGCATCAAACTCAAGACTCTACTCCTGGCCTACAAGACCACCACTGATTTGGGACCCCCTTACCTTCACTCGCTAATGCAGACTTATATACCCGCCAGATCCCTACGCTCTGGAAACGAACAACGTCTTGTAGTTCCATCAATCTCTAAAAAATCTCTCTCATGTACTTTCTCAGGATCGGTTCCACATTTATGGAATGACCTGCCCGCTGCTACAAGATCAGCAGATTCTGTAGCCATCTTTAAGAAGCGTCTGAAAACACATCTCTTCAGTCAACACCTGACTGATCATTTCTGACTTCTATTTCTTTTCTATTCTTTCAACAAAAAAAAAAAAACTTATTTCTGTACACTGTATGAGACTAGTTTTCTTTTATTGCCCTTATGCTTTTTGTTGTCCCTATGTTGTTCTAATTGCTTCCATTGATTCTTCATGTGTAAGTCGCTTTGGATAAATGTCTAATATGTCTACATTTGTGACCCTTATCGTACCAGAGAGCCCCACTGTTGGTCTACCTCTCATTTGTCTATTTCACTCCTCTTTCCCCACCAACATGTACTTTGATTTATTTAAAAACAAAATTATTGTTAAGCCATCCCATTTTCACTGAAACATACTGTAGTAATGTGACTGCAAATTTTATTTTATACGATTTTTTTAGATTTTAAGCAAATATTTAAAGAGCTCATATTATACATATTTTTACAAGATGTGATATAGTCTCAGGTGTGTCCAGGATGTGTCTGTCAAGATGTCACGGTCTTTAAAAGGACTCAGATGCAGTGGTAAGTAAATGAGAGTTTGTTCAACAAAAAAGCAAAGAGGTAATACCAATCAAAACAAACAGGGCGGCAGGGTACAGCCACACAGTCAAACAGCCAGCTGCTCTCTCAGTAGGGCGAGAAAAACGTCAAAGTCCATAAGTTTAATGGAGAGACAAAAATCGTACGGGAGAAACAGTCCAAATCCGGCTCTCTCAGTTTTCACCTCCCTGGGGAAAGATGCCGTGAATAGTTCCTGCTTTGTGAACCAAAGGAGAGAACAACTTAAGGCACATCACATGACACGAGAAACAAACAAATACAGCGCCACGCAGAGAACCGGGACAGCAGTGGCTTAAATAGAGGGAAAAATCAAATGGGGAACAGGTATGAGTAATAAAAGCACTGAGTAGCTGAATTGGGAACCATGTGGGAAGTAAGTGAAGGGAAAGAACAATCCCAAACAGTAAAAAACAAAAACAACCCCAAAAAATAAAAATAAACAAACTAAAAGGGCAGAACCTGACAGAAGATTCAGCTCAAAATACCCCACTGATCATTTACAGTTATTCTGAATTGCTAACACTCATCCCATTCTCATTGCTAAATGTCCAGTGGTCTAAACCCATTCCTTCACTCTTTTGGCAAAACCTTAAACAAGTTTAGGACTCTTTTTGCACAGAGGTCTGTGCGACCCTCCAAACATGTTTCTGGCAGTGCTCCTCCTTTTCTCTTTCTTCTACAAAGAAGCAGATGTCACACATTTGGGACATTACAATTGGGCCACTATAGCTCAAACCCACATGAGCCAGCACTCCCTCTGCCACATCTTTGCCAAACCTGGCCCGGATGCGTTATAATACAACTGGGCTACATTTGCAACATTACATGTGGGCCACGTAAAGCTCAAACCCACATGAGCCAGCACTCCCTGTGCCACATATTTGCCAAAGCTGGGCCAGATACGTTATTATTCAACTGGGCTACATTTGCAACCTTACATGTGGGCCACTTAAGCTCAAACCCACATGAGCCAGCACTCCCTGTGCCACATATTTGCCAAAGCTGGGCCAGATACGTTATTATTCAACTGGGCTACATTTGCAACCTTACATGTGGGCCCTTAAGGCTCAAACCCACATGAGCCAGCACTCCCTGTGCCACATCTTTGCCAAAATGGCCCGGATGCGTTATAATACAACTGGGCTACATTTGCAACATTACATGTGGGCCACGTAAGGCTCATACCCACATGAGCCAGCACTCCATGTGCCACATATTTGCCAAAGCTGGGCCAGATGCGTTATTATACAACTGGGCTACATTTGCAACGTTTCATGTGGGCCACTTTAGGCTCAAACCCACATGAGCCAGCACTCCTTGCCACATCTTTGCCAAACCTGGCCCAGATACGTTATTATACAACTGGGCTACATTTGCAACGTTTCATGTGGGCCACTTTAGGCTCAAATCCACATGAGCCAGAACTCCATGTGCCACATCTTTGCCAAAGCTGGGCCAGATACGTTATTATACAACTGGGCTACATTTGCAACCTTTCATGTGGGCCACTTTAGGCTCAAACCCACAGAGCCAGCACTCCCTGTGCCACATCTTTGCCAAAACTGGCCCGGATGCGTTATAATACAACTGGGCTACATTTGCAACATTACATGTGGGCCACTAAGGCTCAAACCCACATGAGCCAGCACTCCATGTGCCACATCTTTGCCAAACCTGGGCCCAAATACGTTATTATACAACTGGGCTACATTTGCAACGTTTCGTGTGGGCCACTTTAGGCTCAAATCCACATGAGCTAGCACTCCCTGTGCCAAATATTTGCCAAAGCTGGGCCAGATACATTATTATACAACTGGGCTACATTTGCAACATTTCACGTGGGCCACTTTAGGCTCAAATCCACATGAGCCAGCACTCCCTGTGCCACATTTTTGCCAAAACTGGCCCTGATATGTTTTAATAAAACTGGGCCACATTTGTGGCAGCAAGAGAGGGCCACATTTGGTTTTTACCAAGATAAGCCCTTGTCAAGTGTGCCCACATTTTTGTCAAAGATGGCCCATATTTGTTCTTTAATATTTGGGCCATATACACCATTTACATGGGCCATGTTAGGTTCACATTTAGATTACAAATTGCTGTGAGTACAGCATCTTTGCCAAAAAAGGCCCACATCTGTCTTGCTATATTTGGGCCATATTTGCTACTTTACATGTGGGACACTTAAGGTTCAAGTCCACTTTGTCCGGGCCACAAGAAGACCTGCAGTGCCACATCATTGCCTGAAGTGGCCCACATACGTTTGCTATCTGGGTGGTGAGGAGACAGCTTAAAGGCTCACAGTTCGGAGGAGAGTTGAGAGAGACGGACTGGGAGAACTGATGACTGCAAGCAGTGGATCGTATCCGGCAATCTGAAGTGGAAATTCTTACGGACCGTGATCCGGAAAAGTCGAAGAAGTTTTTGTTTAATTTGTATACCAGAGCGCATTGGCGCCGTGTGTTACGCACAGAATCGAAATAAAGTGATTCTTGTCTCCCAGTCCACGCTGACCCCGCGTCCTTCCTTCTACATTCTTACGAAATTGATTACATTGTGCCGAAAACCGGGAAGGAAGGACCAGTGCCGCCGCCATGTCCAGCCAGGTTCGCCATTTGCGGATGTGATCCAGTCCCTCGCCGGTCTTCATCGCGAGCACCATCAAGCGCTGCTGGGCCCAGCAGGAAGACCGCGAGACGTTCCGGGGACGGACCAGGAGGTCGCCAACAGGGCACTATCAGCCAGCTCCCCAGCGGTAAGTCTGCTGCTGCATAAAATGGGTCCTCAGGATGACCCGGAGGCTTTTTTGGAACTTTTTGAGAGGTCTGGGGAGATTTCGGGCTGGCAACTGGACGTTTGGTCGGCCCGGCTGATCCCCCTGCTGACGGGGGAGGCACAGCTAGCCGCCCAACAGTTGCCAGTTCCGAATCTTCTGATCTACGCAGACCTCAAGAAGCCATCCTCCAGCGGGTCGGCCTGAGCCCCGAGCAGCAGCGGCAGCGATTCCGGTCCTTGGACCTGGGGGAAGCTGGCCAACCTTTCGCCCTGGCTCAGCAGCTCCGGGACGCCTGCTGCAAGTGGCTGATGGCCGATGGAGGCGACGTCCAGAAGATCCTCGACCGGGCTGACACAGTTCGTGGCGTGGCTTCCGCCAAAGACCGCCCAGTGGGTCCAGTGCCACCGGCGGCGTC